>JABJVR010006576.1:0-48988 GCA_025773905.1 Chitala chitala
GTGCCGGCACCAATCACCGCAGCTGTGTGCCGGTACCAATCACCACAGCAGTGTGCCGGTACCAATCACCGCAGCTGTGTGCCGGTACCAACCACCGCAGCAGTGTGCCGGCACCAATCACCGCAGCTGTGTGCCGGTACCAATCACCGCAGCTGTGTGCCGGTACCAATCACCGCAGCTGTGTGCCGGTACCAATCACCGTAGCAGTGTGCCGGCACCAATCACTGCAGCTTGGTTACAATAAATAAAAATCAATAAATATATAGACAGATAAACTTGTCGATTGCCTAAATGGATGGCAATATTTTTTCGAGCTAACAAACCATGCAGCGTTGTTCACAGAAAAAAAATTACACACACACACACACACACATATATATATATATATATATATATATATATATATATATTTCATCAGGAAAAAAAATGTGCTGCATAAGAGACAAATTTAGACCTTAGGGTATGTTCAGTTTTACACAAGCGCTTTTTGCCTTGGGGCGAGGAAACTGCACACAATTAGACAGTGCCCACTAAAACCGGTTTGTTATTATTTTATCGGTGTTTGGTTTTGCTTGTTGAAAAGTAGTTTTCGTTTTATCGCTCTAGCTCAGTGAATGTTGTCTACTTTATTTTTATTTGATGTCACTGTCATTGTCCTCTGTCTCATGAAAACCACGCTTCCATGACCCCCAGCCTTACTGATATTTGCACCATATAAGCCCCCACGGGGTGTTAAGCGGTGCCGGTACCTGGCTTGACATCTGTATTTTTGTTCGGTTTCTAAGCTTGTCCGTGACTGTTAGCTCATCAGCACATTGAAACTGCTGCGGGTGGGTTTTTTTTTTTTTTTGTCTGGTAGGCAGTTCTCAATCTGTACACCTTAAAAAAATCGAACGAAAGTGCTTAATATCGGCTTGAAATAGAGATGTCAAGAAATGTTCAGCAACAAATTTAATTCAAGATTATATTCAAGAAAAAGTCTGCACAAAAAATGTCTCCAAAATGAGTGTGTCGGTATGTGGGAATGAGTCAAACGCCACCCGATGTTCTTACTCTTTATGTCACCAAACCGACTTTTATTAAACTCTTTTCATACAGTTTATTTCAGTGAGAAATTGTGATGAAACTTTTGCACTGGATAATAAAAGGCAGACTAATTTGCTCCTTTGGATAATCGTATCAGGGCCATTTCTTCCTATGGACAGTATGTCCAGCTGCACACGGCCCACCTAGGCACAGGGCACCCCTTAGCCTAGCCTATTGATTTGTTCTTCACTGATGAGATCCAGTGTAAGATGTTACCTTTGGTCCCGTGATGTTCGGCCCTTTTATTCTAATTCACATTTCTTGGTTAACTTAAAAAGCACAAGAGACACTGGAGTCCCATTCCTTGTGTGTTCAACATTAAAAGGTGTTTCAAATTCTATTATTATAATGATTAATCATGTAAGGGCTAAAATGCATCACTCAGAGCTCAACCACCATGTAGGTTTACGGGTTCAGCTCGTAATGTTAACTTTACAGTTTAGCAGTGAACGCTGGACCAGAACTCACCTGTGTAGCGTTCTGTTAACCTTCAGGTGCCCAACATGTCCTCCACATGTGCGCCTCTGCTGCTAACGTCAATTAGATAACTGCGTGCACAGGAATGGTGCGCGGAGGTATTAATAGCACAAACATTTCATGGATCTGTCATCATAGCAGAAGCCATCTGTGCAAACATGTGGCGATGTAGCCAAAATCCACTTTCTGCATGACATATTAACCTTTTGGATACTGTGTCAAGGAAGACCTTCCAATATTACAGGGTTCTTTAAAATGGACATATTTTATGACATTTTTTCATCTGTTTCAACAGATTACCAGTGTGTTCTCAAACTGGATGTTAGAGATGATTTTTTTTTTATATGACAAGTCAAAGGCAGAAATGATTTAGGTTTTCTCAAACCGCTGTTTCTGGTCAATGCCATGCAGGACCTGTCCCAGACAACAGAGAACAGAATCACAAGGGTGCAGCTGATTAGGGACACCACGCTGTCTCAAGGTAGCAGCATAACGGATGTAAATATGCAACATTTCTATAGTGTGCAGTATGGAATGTGCGTACAATGCAGAGTAAGTATTTAATACAGAGTACAGGGAAGTAAGCGGTAACTGTTTAAGTGGCTCTGCTAAGAGGCAGGCTTTGATGCAAGAGTGGGTGGATGGTAAAATGCACTGCAGAGGAAATAGGTGGAAAAATGCTGGCTGTCCTTAAGGGCTGTGGGAGGTGGCTGGGGGGGGTGCTGCTTGCACACACAATACGCCCTTCTTCCCAAGCCTGACACACCTGAGCTCATTAGCGTGTTCCAAACAATATGGAGACTATTAAAAGAATCTTGGCAAGGCTGGGGGTGGGTGTCAGAGGTGGGTGTCAGGAGGAGGCGGTGAAAAGAGAGAGGCGAAGACACTTGTGTGGGTACGCCTTCGCACCAGAGTGATTATGCCGGCGATTTGATGATTTGCTTAATTTTGTGACTGATGATTCATCAAAATAAATTGTAAATACTAATAATAACAATACAAATAAATGAATTACTTAGAACAGCAAATATACAAAGTTTTTGATGCAAATGTGGGAAAAGTGAATCTTTTAAAGACTAGGCTGTACTCCATTCAGTTAATTAAAAAAAAAGAATTATGATAATACTGTTATGCCCTGCCCTGTCATGCCTTCTTATGTCCTTTAGGTGTCACTCCTCCGTGTTTTATATTGCTGAGTTGTTGTAATTTTGTCATTAGTGCCTACTATGTGTGTCTCATTTTCTTGGCTTCTGTTTAAGTTCCTCTCTTGTGCTTACCCCTTGCCAGTTATTGTAGAATTGTAAAGTGTTGGCTGTTAATTGTTGGATGTAGACTTGTAAGATGTTGGATGTGAAATTGTAGAGTGTTGCTTGGTGTGAGAAGTGTTGACCATTGTGTAATGTAAGTGAAGCGGTCCTTGTGTACTGAGTATAGCTGTATGTAGTGACCTCTTGTAGTCCCAAGCCTTGTTATGCCTTTTTGCTTTCCCTTGTAGTCTGTCTTTTGTTGAATAAATCTCCCTCTCTGCACGTGGACCTCGCTTCAGCCTGCTTGATACGTGAAAAATACTACTTTAAAAAAATTACATTCCAGACATAGATGTACACAACAATGAATGTTCATATGCGTGCACTTTTTCCAATGCTACCCCGCTACCTTTCCGTCTCGGTATGTCCAGATCCCTGTTCAACACCATTAATGACATATTCAAGACAGAATCAGTGACGCTACTGGGTGCACAAGTGGTTAGTGACAGAGACTTCTCACTGACATGAAGCAAAAATGCTGCACAATAAGAGACAATACACAAAGACAGGCCAAATTAAAAAAGCCGTTTCTTTGTATTTGATGATGTTATCAAACAGGGAGATGCATTCAAAACATCCACGATGCACATTGCTGGAGGATGAAATTTTCAGCTAACCCATGATTAATGGCAAGGTCTCAAAAAATCTCAGGAGTCTGGAGT
Source organism: Chitala chitala (assembly GCA_025773905.1). NCBI lineage: Eukaryota > Metazoa > Chordata > Actinopteri > Osteoglossiformes > Notopteridae > Chitala > Chitala chitala. The sequence continues at coordinate 3,533 of JABJVR010006576.1, forward strand.
CTGCCTGGGAGAAATCTTCTGATATCAACACCGTTGAAAGGCTGAGAAAGGGACCTCAGTGGTGTGGATTTACTGCCTTAAGCTTTGATCCAAAAACAAATAAAACAATTTTCCCATTTTTAACCTTAGCCCTAGGAGATATTTTAATTTAAAATACTTTCTCCCGCACTACAAATGAACCCTAGTCTATAGTCTGAATAACTGAACTCACAAAGTTGCATCCCAAATTTTATATAAATATCATCTCCATCAAGTAATTCCTTGGATTCTCTAAACAGGTCTTATATTTTTGTCAAAGTATGACATCAGCATCCAAACTCTACATAAATAATTCCAATATACAGAGATTCTTCAGCTCTGTAAAACCACGTGCTTGTTTGGCGGTCTGTCTGCAGAAGCTTCCACTGTGTGTCAGTGCCATCTCAGAACTGCCAAAAGTTTTTACTCTGGCAGGTCAGCCAGTCAGTTGGTATAAATACGAGCAGTGTGTAACTGTGCGCGAATGTGATTCATGCTGAATGGTGAGGTTACTACCTATTGTAAAACAGTTAAAATCCTCTTCACCTTTCGCACTGTTTCTGTATGGGTGACTGCATTATGATTCCTATTCTCAGTAACTCAGTAACTATACAGTATATCTCCTAATTAACACACCCACTCTAACAGATGCGCCCCCACTCGATAATACAGTACAAGACCTGGTAAAATGCACCCCTTCTATATGATTAAAGCAGTGACATAAAAACGTGGTCAATGCGTAGAAGTGTGGATTTGCAGAGAATGAATGTGTAAATGCAATGAATTATATCCATTTTCTGCAAGTAAATATAGTGCAGCATTTTTGTGTTAATTAAATTACTTGGACAAAATCTGTTTCTGAATCTCTAATTGATTGTACTCAAGTACAATAATAAGGTCTTCATATGCTTAACAGTTAATGACTGAATTTAATTCGTTTTTATAAGTCATAGTAAATGGGAATTTAATTTTTCTATTTTTGTAAAGAACATAGAAGAACATTAGGCTTTTTAGTAACAACTTGTTTTTTAAGGTCTTTTAACTTTAACTTTTCAATTTAAAGGTTTTAAAAACTTCATAATTTGCACATTTTGCCTCAAATAGACGCAGCCTGCATATTACTTGTAACTCGCACCAGGCACGTTAATTAGGAGAAATACGGTAAGCATAACTCAACTGGAACTTGCTGACTTTATAATGCACAGCTCTTGGCCAAATGTAGACATTTCTTTGTGCTTCCGCATGACCCAACCAATGTCAATGCTATAAAGGGGTATGCAATAAACAAACAAACAAATAAATAAATAAATACAGGCAGTTTGCCAGTTTTTTTGTTGGTTTTAAAATATTCTCACAACAAACCAGTGTTTTTCTCTTCATTGAGTCAATAATGCCATTATGTCCTAGTGATGGTATCAGAGATGGATCAAATATATTTTTGTGTTTGTTTGTGCTTCATAACATCTCTCTTTGCTTCGTAATCTTAATTAAATCTCCGGGCTGTCCGGCCGCCATCTGCCACGGAACTGAATCTTAATCAAACAGAAATTTAACTCAGAGATGTTACACTCTGGAGACTTGGGAAGAAACTCATTCAGTCACACAGTGGTGTGTGTGTGTGTGTGTGTGTGTGTGTGTGTGTGGGGGGGGGGGGAGGTGTGTGTCTAATAAGCATTATAATATTAGAAAGGGGGTATTGTAACAAGCTCACCCTTAGAACAATGTTATTACACACCATTTTTCCATTTTATAAAAGTTAAAAAAATATGAATATGCAACATTCAGATGTTTAACATTGGGGGTTTAGCTTGCAGTAATTGAGATAGAAAGTACAAGGTCACTTCTATCCAAATCCTGTGCTCTGTGAATATACTGTGTGTGTGTGTGTGTGTGTGTGTGTGTGTGTGTGTGTGTGTGTGTGTGTGTGTGTAAGACAAAGTGTTTGCTTGTCTTATGTGAGCAAAGACTTGGTTTCCCAGCAACGGCATCCTCACCCACGTCTTATTGGCTCACTTGACCTGCATCTCAGCACAGTCCGCATTGCCTTGTAAAGTGATAATACGTCTTGTTTTCCTGTGCAAAGTGGTCCATAACTAACACAGGTATCAATGCAGAAATTACTGCTAAAATGTCTAAAATCACTGCATATTCAACACACTCCTGATACCCATGTGACCTGTTGCAGAGGTTACAGTCAAATTTCATGCTTTTCAGATCTAGTGCATACTGTACGTCACAGTTCACAGTGCTGAATAATTGCAGTTGCTGAGAGCCCACAGAACATCACCCACACAGCGCTTCAATGATAACTAAGACAGAAAATGAATAAGAATCCATAGTCTGCAGCAACTTCCCACTGAGTGCACACTTGAAACGCTAGCAGACAACCTTGCAATATTGGGAGATCCTGGCAACCAGCTCCCAAGGCTGCAATCAGGCAGCGGTATGTCTGGATAAGGACCACTGTGCCTTAATTTAACCTCACAATAATGCCCCGGTGATTGATGTGTGCTTGATGGCAGCATGCTACAGTATCGCCGGTCTAGGCCAGCTCCCCATCCATTTTGTTTTATGTGAGCACGGGGGTGTTCTGAGAATGAGGCTTGCTCTTTGGTGTGAGATAGGAGCTCTTTGCTATGGCTTCTCATGCCATTTTTCTTGTTAAGAAACTGCTTTGAGGCTTCAAGATATTGAATCAGGAAAGACAAGGCAGTTTAGCAATATATTGTCCGGTAGTTGTGCTGAGGTGATAAATCACAGGATTCAAGGGCATTTTCTGGAACACGGTAACCACTTCAGCTTGCGACTACACACACACGTGTGTCTGGAGCAGGACCTGTGCCTACGTGAGCGATGAGTCCTTCTTTTCCCGCTGTCTTGTGTCACTAATGGAAGACTCGCGGCATGCTTCGCGACCGTATATTTTAAAAGCATAATCATAATATTGTGACATTTATCTTAAAAGTCAGCCAAGGGGCTCTTTCTGACACTGAAAAGTGCCGATCCTTCAATGGGGTAGGGGTTTGTGTTTGGCTCATTAAAGATCTCGATCGAGCGAACCGAGAGCACGGCTACGCAACGCAGCAAGATGAAGGCCATGCTGCCATTAAGAGGTAGAGCATAAATGTCAAGGTCACCTGCTCTTTTCTTACTGTCCAAGACATTTCCATACATTTTATCGCATGGCTGTACCGACCTAATTCAGCAAGCGGATGAACCACTAACATTAAGTCAACCTCACTTCGTTTTTGGTGGATGTAACTTCACTATGTTGTTAAATGCTTTTTTGAAGGAAAAAACCTAAACAGACAAAATCATGGAAATTAACAAATATATAAATGCCCATTTAATATAAATGTATGTTATCATAAACAGCAGATAAAGAATTTCATGTTGAGTAAAAATACTGGACAAGAAGACAACTACAAAACACCACATAATGATTTAAAAAATATTAAAATGGATGTTTGTAATATAATCATAGTATACATTAAAAAACAAGTAAAAAGTATGAAAACTAAAAATTATGGAAATACGGAATTATGCATTTTTTAAGAAGGTTATTTTTTTCCTTTCCTTTGCATGATAGGCCCCAGTTATACTGAGACTTTAAGAAGAATAAAAGTTATCATGGTGTGAGTTCTGACAGCTCTTCGATTGAGTCTTACCGCGGCTCAAACACTCTCCTTTATTTATTTATTACTCAGAGCGGGAGGCTTCAAAATGGTTTTACTAAATACGGAATACGGCGGCCTTTGTGGCTCTTGGTGGATTCATTTCACAGTCAATTTCTACCGGAGACATGGCTGCTGGGACGCTTTATTGAAGGCCACCTTTTGAAAATCCTGAAAGTAAGGAGTAAACTTCTCCCCCTCGGCCGCCGAGAATGTTAACGATAGGTTCTGTCTGCTGGACTCCGTTCCTCAGGCTTTACAGGACAAATTCACGTGGAGTGATTCCGTCTATACTGCAGAGCTGCAGCACTTACAAGACTCAAGTCCTTCCAACCGCAAGTTTGTATGTGTGGATTGATTCTGTGCCTCGATTCGTGTGTTCAGGTTGAGCACCTGAATACGTGCGATAACTCAGGCCAATTACTCAGACCACAACAGAAGGTGTCTCCTGGGAAAAAGGTCCTCTTCCCTTACCATTATGAAACCTGTCACACTGTATTCAAAAACCAGTTTCCTGTTTTTGTAATTTAGTGTTTCAGTCCGCAGATCTGCATAGAACCAGAGTTTAATTGACATTCTCTGGCATGACTTTGCCACCCCTCTCTCGGGTTGGCGTGTCAGCAGGACTTTCATCATTTTCCTGCACTGGTTGTTAGGCAGTCAGTTCAGTTACTTAAACTATCACCTTTAAAAGGGGCTGGAGGTCATTGGCTGCCATTAATATCCTTAGCATTTTTGCAGCTGAACATCCATCCTGCAACTCCGCTATCGTACTTATATTCATTATGTATAAAACTCAGACGCTGAGTCAGACACTTCTGCAAACTTTGCTTTTTGGTCTTTGGGAAAAAAAAAAAAAAAACTAACATCGCAGCATTTATTGCTGGCAGGTTTGTGGTTCTATTTCTGTCACATTACCTGCAACTTCACCTAGTTTGTTGTTAGTGCAAGCCCTAAATCAGCCTGGATTTGATTTCCTTTCAACAGCTCTTCGGCATCTGACTGCACTGATTATTCCATGGTTGTCTTTAATGTTGTCTTGACGTGGCTGATTTATTTATGACGTCGTGATCAGAGAACACGATTTAACTCGGTTTTTGCATTACAGACCCACACAACGGCATTGATTGCACACATGCCTACGGGAGCTTTACCAAGCCACCATGTCTGATTTACGCACTATGCTCTTATTAGCTGCTGATTGTGTGCAAACCCTCATTACGGCATTCGTTTCAAAACAATGAACAACCATGTCGGCGTTGTTTTTATGGACCCAGCACAACGAGACAAGCGTAGCCGTAAAGATAGGGAACCGGTTTGGGTAATGCAAACAGAAGGGAAACCGTTTTGCAATCAGATGCAATGAGTTGTCCTTGAAAGCTAAGGAGAATCCCATTCGGATGGACTGGGCTGGCTCGGGGTGAGAAGATCATAAGAGAACATTTCTAAATCAGAAGAGACTAGACCTGGTAACCAGCCCACAGGAGGCCAGGCCATAATAAACTTAGAAATTAAAACTACCAGAGGTGTCAGCCTGTATATTATCACATTTGAATTGTTTTTATTATCATACTGAATAATATGTAGTCATTTATTTTACTGCACACAGTCGTCACCTATATTACATATCGCATTGCTGACTTTGTAGACCCCTGAATTCTATTTATTTATTCATTTATGTATTTTTAACATGACTGCATATTTGCAGAGAGCTTTAGGGCACTGTCGTCTTTGCTACTGCAAAATTATACGGTAAATTGTGCTATTTGTGCTGATCGGTTGACTCTGTATTAATCTCTATGTTATATTATTAACTTGTGTTAGTGTACATAACAAGCATAAATAGGCAGCTCTGATTTATATTTAAAGAATTTTGAAAATAATATACTTTTAAAGGCAACAAATTAGGGGGCGGGTTGGATTTCGTTTACACAAATTTAGGTTTTCCTTAGTGAAATATTTATTCGGCGTCACTGGATTTAATCCGGAGTTTATGGGCGCTGTATGTGTGAGGTTGTTTATGTGTCACATAAAATGCCTGATTTCATAATACCATATTGCATTACCCAAAAACGCAGTTGTCCAGCGGGGGAAAGCAGAAGATGAAATGTGCATTAACGAAAGGTAATTACCGACAGTGAACGCACGCGTGTTCGAGAAGCAGCCAGCGCTCGGGCACACTGCCTCAGCACCTTCACAAGGAGCTGTGTAAGACAATACCCTCTGCTTTCTCCTGAACCTGCAAAAATAGCCAAAGGCACAACATGTTCCTCATTCCTGTATGAGGGGAAACAAGAAAAACAATGTGGAGATTTCGTTTTGGTCTTTCAGAACGTCCCTACGGTGGCATACTGCAAATCTGATTGCTCATAACAGAGTGTGAGCTAATGTTCATAGTAATGTTCATGTTTGTCCATATTTTTATACGTACAGAAATGTGTTTCTTACCTGTCCTCACTAACACCATAAATAACGCATACATTTCCCGTTGTATTTACTAAACAAAAATAAATAAATATAAATTATAATACATAATTCAGAAGACTTGTACTGTGTAAGGTCACAGAGGGCGAGAAGGCTTTCAGCCATTACAGGGCAGTAGCCTAAAACACACACACACACACATACACACACACACACACACACACACAGACAAAGGGGAATGTAGAACTCTCCATGTACCTGACCTGCATCTTCATTACTGTGGGCAGAAAGCAGAACACCTGGAGTAATCTCTCGCATGCATTCAGTGAACTTGGTGCTGAGCCTGAGTGGAACCTGCACAACACTACGCTGGCCTGCAGCCTCAGAGTGAAAGCATTACCCGCTGATTATCATTGTTATCATTATTAACGTGCTACACATTACACTGCTCTTCTGTGCGCTGGCTCTTTCTGGACTCCATCGCCTCAGACTCGCACAGAGCCTCCTGCCTCCACCGCTGCAGATGGAGCCTAATAATTAGTTTTGCTTGTGGTGTCGAAGGGCACGCTGAAAGCTGGGCCTGGTCCTGAGGTGAACCTGCTCAGCTCGCTGTCATCATATCAGAGGGCTGGCTTCTACTTTGTGCTCCATAAAACGGGGGCCTGCCCGTCTGTGTGGGGGCGCTTTAAGGAGGCTCTAAACTTCTCATGCACACAGGGCTCATGGAGTTCCTTCTTCCTGGAGGAGATCGGCACACGAAACCTGCACATCTGGCTGCACGGAGCTGTTGGGAAAGGCTGAGTTAGACCACACGTCCAGCTCTGCTTTCCTCGAGGAATAGACAGACTCCTGTCACATTCACAAATGTCTCCGTGGGTCGTGGGGGGGAAAATCACAGACCATAATCACCAATTAAAGTATGATCTGCGAAGCAGAGATCTTGTTTGGGTTTTCACACCTCTAACATCAAACATCAATCCTTGACCCTTGTCCAGTCCAGATCCTGCCTTATTCTGTCAAATCAAAAATAAACACGGTTCTTCTGTTCGGCCTTTTAATTTAAAGGTGCTTTCACTCTAAAGTCATGAAAAAAAATAAAAATTAGTGTAGATATCTCTATGAAGAAGTTTAATATTCTGGTGTGTTCATTGTCTGTGTTCACTGTGATAATTAGTTCATTTGTTGTATTTTTCCTACAGTAACCTGAAAGTGGATACAGTCTTAGTAATTCTTTTCATTCTGGCCTACCATTAGCCAAGAGCATACTGAAAAGAACGTCATACGCTCTCTGTTACAAAGCAGGAGGGACTAACACCACCTGGGATTTTTATTCAGTGTGTCAGCAGGCATTAAGAAACACAATATTCACGTTCAAAGGTTCATAATTCACTCCTGCATAATCACAAAGGGGGGGGGGGGTTCTTTGACATTTTGAATTATCTTATGTTCCCTCCAGTTTATAACTCCTTAATGCATGTTAAAAAGATGTGGTATGTTTGATAAGACGTAGCTGTTTTTTTTCCGTTAAAAGCTTGAAGGCACCACATCAGAGACAATTACCATTTGTGATAGAGTCTCCGTTTTATCAGCTTCCTGCCTCGGAGGCTCCCGCTCTGAGGCAAACTGTGGCCTTCTGTCACCTAATGTAAAGTCTGTATTTATGGCTCTGTGCTAGATAAAATAGTCTTGTTTAAGAGTGTCTTGCATTTAGCTAGACTTTAACTGCCTTTTAAAGGCCCATCTAAACTAAGCTAAGTCTTAAATTTTGTCTGTGCTGCCCTGGTTGCACATAAGTCCAAATTAATGAGGATGATTCCCAGCCTGTTACGACAGAGATGAACCATGCTTCATCTATGTGGGCTGGCCTCCACCACTCCTCATCATCAGAGAGGAGACTTGCAGGAGATGAATTTACCCCAGCTCCTGCAGGCCTGCCTGTATAATCTGGACTCCTTTTAAAAAACTTCACTGTCATCCTTGCATTAACTCGCGCAATTAATTTTACATTTTTGATGCTACATAGGGTACTCTGTGTGTGAGTGTGTGTGTGCGTGCATATATGTGTATGTGCGCATGTTAGTGTGTGTGTATGTGTGCATCTGAGTGTGTGTGTATGTGTGTGTGTGAGTGTATGTGTGCATGTGAGTGTGTGTGCATGTGAGTGTGTGTGTGTGTGTGTGTGTGTGTATGTGTAAGGCAGCATGAAGCAGTGCAGTGGATTTTGAGGAAAGGATTAAGTATAAAGACAAGCAGGCAGTAATGAGAGGAGACACAGTAAGGTGGTGTGAATGAAAGCCAGAGTGTTTCTATTATTTTTTCTTTTCTCTTTTTATAAAAAATTAAACTCACAAATACAGCAGCAAAGTAGCTATTTTTTTTAATTATCTCTGAACATGTTCACAAATATACATACACACACACACGCACACACACAAACACACTGTGTGTATGCGTGGTGTATGGAATTTCAAGTAGCAAAAATGTTTAATTACTTTTATCTCACCAAAACCAATACTAGTTAAAATATTTATTTTCTCCTGCTTTGATTGGTCATTGAATTCTGCAATTCTTCCACAAAGCTTCTCTCCTTAATTAAGACACTGTTAAATCAATTATCTGCTATGAGAAGCATGAACATTTGTTTTGAGCAAAAAAATTAAAAGTAGCACTTCATTTATTTCCCATTTTTTAAGACTTTATTGAAAGATACTGTCAGAATAATCCAGGGTTAAAGCAAACGGTGCCTTTTTTTCTTCTTTTAATGCTGTTGTGACTCTTACGTGTTGTAACTCAGCAGAGCAGAGTTGTTCTGGTCTAAACCTAACAGGAGTTCGCAGCCGAGAGATGCTGAGCAGAGAGATGGAATAACAAATGTCCCTGGAAACAGGAAGGGCCTCCGGAGGGAATTACGGCACGTTCCACACCTCCCCTGGGATACTGTAGTTTTTTTAGGTTATTTTAGAGTGTTCCTTTCACAATCTCCCTTTTTACAAGTTTCTAGACAAGCAGAGAATTTTTTTTGAAACTCCATTAAACACACAGTGATATTTTCATTCATTGTGCCCTTAAAAGTTCAGACTAGTCAGTTATTTTAGTTACTTATTTTGAAGAAAATTAATTGGATGGAGACAGTGTTTTTTCCCCGCAGCTCAGGTCTGATAAGTGTTATTTATAAATGTCACTGACAGTAGCACTTGACGTAAAATCTGATGACCTATTTTTGATGAGCGCTTAGTGCAATATTTTAATGTCGTTTTGTTCCTCCTCTGTTTTCCCTGTTTTTTCCTTTTTGTGTGTTAGTCATTACCTTCTGTTTTATCTATTTCACCACAATGCCAAGATAAAAAGCAGCCCTCGATCGGAAACATTCTCACATTTTGTATGAATCTCAGTTTTCTTGCAGATTTTCTGGTGAAATGACATCATATCCTTTGAAAAATAATGTAAGTTTTTAAATATAACAGTAGTAAAACCTAAAGCTATGTCTTCACAATTTCAGAGGCTGTGCTCTCTCTGTCTGTTGTTCAGTGGATCACTTTCATTTGTTTTTCTTTTTTTTTGTTAGATTCACATTCTAATACCTGGTGTATTATTTTGCTGCAGTACTGTTTCTATATAGTTTTTAATAATAATAATAAATAGGTTTCACAGGGCGTGCTAGAGGGTGCCTCCACCTCACACCAGCTCATTGAGTGAAGATTACATCTGCAGTCCATCTTGGCATTGGTCCACATGGGTGCCCAGGTCCTGCCATGATGCTCTCACTTGTCCTGATGACTGCACCTCCTAGGTGTTGGCATGCATGAACGTGTGCTTGGATGACACCAGGGGCAGTTTTAGGGTTTCTAAAAATGAGGTCCACAAAGGGGTCATATTTTACATGGACGGGCCAACCATATGTCTTACATTGATATGTAACTCTTTTCTGATGAGAATAGTGATTGACCAGAGAGGGGCACTGAAAGGGCCAATTGAATTTAAGATGGGGCCAGTGACCCTGTGGCCCCGCCCCTAAATCCATGCATGGGTTACACCTCTACCTGTGCAATGTTTCTGTGTAGATACTGGGTTAAAATTAGCCTGCTTTCATTACCTGGCATTGAAAATGGTTGGATGACTAGTGGATATAATGGAAAAAACACGAGCAAGTTAAATGAAACAAACACACTTCATCGTTAACTGCCTCTCTCTTCCTCAGAGTTTTAAATCTATTTACAGTCCAATGAGAATATCACTCACAAATGCTGTTCTTTTTTAATATGTGTCCTCTCAATGGCTGGTGTTCTCTATATTTAATTTGCCCTTTTTTAAATAGTATTCTGAGATTGAATTGTTTTTAATTGTATAAAAGGATTAAACATAATCTAAATTTTTATATTTTTGAGAAGAACTTTATCCAGTGTATAGCGTAACATAATTCAAATACTAACTTTATAAACTGAATTTTATTCAATTGTTTGTGTACAATTACAAAACCGAAGTGAAGTGGAAACCACACTGGGGAGAGGAAAGGGCACGAAGCATGGCCCCATTTGAGTTTCTCGTAGACAGCGTGCTCACATGAAAGTGCGGATCATCGCAGGGAGGGATGCGCCAGCTCAAACGGACATCAAAGTGAGGCAGTCCACGTAAACGTGACAGGTGCGTGAAATATGGAAATCCCTTTTCATGCCCTCCTTCTCTTATGAATATATTTTAAGGGCACATCACACAAGGCAGGGCGATAGTTTCCAGCATTTCATTATTTATTTTATCCATTTTGTTTTTATTTTCTTCAATAACCAGCAGCAGCTGTTGGACAACTGACAGCCAGGTGACACAGATGTGTGACGTGTGACATATTTGGGACAGGGGTGGAGTCAGGACATAGGCAGGAGGTAAATTCTGGAGTGTTCAGATTGAGTACTGTGTGAAGGTGCATTTGGCCTGTTCAAATCCCTTTAGTGATGGGACACCAGTGTCGAGGTGTTCAATATTTATTTATAGCTTGTTATTGCTGTATTTGATATCATCAGTCACTTTGATAAGTGTGATTCTGAGTGCAGGCTGATTATGTAGCATATGACCCTGAAATAGATGCTTCATCTGTTTTATTGACAGTATTTGCAATATCTGCTCATCTATACAATATTTGACAGAAAGTTAATTTTTTCACAGCGGAGGTTGTGATGCTGTTGGCGCGGTGGCTCAGCGGATAACGCTGCGGACTAGCGCTGGGATCATGGGTTTAAATTCAGCCCTCAGCGCTGCGCGTGTGTGTGTGTGAAGATTGCGTGACCTCCCTGTATATTTGTGGGTTTTCTCCAGGTGTTCCAATTTCCTCCCACAGTCCAAAGACATGCGGTTCAGGTGAATTGTAATGTGACAACGTTCTCCCTAGCGTGTGTGTGTGTGTGTGCGCACCGTGTATGTGTGATCTCTGTGATGGCATGGCACCCTGCCTATGCCTGGAATAGGCTCCCCCGGAAACCCCCCCCCCCCTTCAAAAAAATTCTGACCTAGATAAACATCTTGAAAATAAATGAAGAGCAACTGCTCTGATGTTTTTTTAACCCTTTGGATTTTGGATGGGCAAATGGGTCAATAGTTCATTTTTTGCAGTTGCTTTGCCCTAATTTTCTGTCATAATCTAAATTGTTAAATTGATTTAGATTTTTTGTATTTCAGTCTTAGTATTTATTCAGCTGATTGACAATTCTGTCTGTAATATATTATTGTTATTATTTATTAATTTATTATTAATTTTTATTTTATTTTTTGGCATTCAGCATTGCATTTGCACTACGTCTGGTGATAGCACTGGTTCCCTTTTCAGTTGTCTGTCTGATAGCAGATAAATCAGAAAAGCTTTGAACAGTCACAATAGGCTGTATAAAACAGCTTATTTCATACATAGCTTACTTTATATTTTATAAAATATTAAAAAAGCAATGTAAAAACAAATGTTTATTAAGACAGAAGAGGGTCTCTGTATGTATCATAGTACAATATAAAAGCCTTTAAGAACAGCACCTGCAAGTAAGTTTTAAATACATCCCACATGTTAAAGCCGCAGTGATCAATACTTGGCCTGTACTTTCGTTTTTTTTTTTTTTTTTTTTTTTGACTTACGCCTGAGACAGCAGATGTGATGACCTGCTGCTGAAATAATTACCTGATTAAAGCAATTAAAAGCCGAAGCTAAGCAGAAACACGCTCCGCCCTTAGGCGCCCCCCGCCCCACCCTCACTACTGGCCAGGGCCGGATTTAATCCGTCACTGAAAGATCAGCGCATAAAGCGAATCACGCCGCCACAGAGGAGCGTCTCGCTGGGTTTAACGGGGCCGAATCTGCTTCGGTAACACAATACAAATGATTTATTTAACCGCTCTGCTGTCTCATTACGGCCTCTGAATTCCGTCCTTCATCATCCACATCTCGTTTTTTTTTTTTTTTTTAATACAGTGAAGCCCGGAGCTCATCACGTGACTCTCAGCAGTTCTCCTCGCCTCCAGGCATTTTATCGTATACTTCCGCAGGTCCTAAATTAAAGCAAACTTCCCAGCATATGAAATCGGAGTGACCGTGTGATTTCTCCCCGGCAGTCTGAACGTGATGAATAACCTGTTATCTATGATTTATATTAGCCTCTAACCAAGAGAAAATGTATGTCTGCTTTATCTGCTGTACTGCACCATTGCATCCAAATTGTACTTTTAAAATAAGTACAAAACTGTAATTTTGTTGGTTTATTTGATGAAGCTGTTTGTATTTTACACAGTGAGAACTATTAGTCTCTTAGAATCAGAAGGCAGCGCTAAACTCATTAGTGGAAATGAAATAATAGTACTGAAAAAAAAAACTTAATAGTGAAACTAAAGCCAAATATAACTGTGTTTAAAAGTGTTAACAGTTTATAAAATCGTTTAAAATTCGTGTTCTTTCACTTTAGACTCAAGGTATAAAAAATGTGTGTGTGTGTGTAAGGGAAGGTTTATTGCCCATAGATTTGAGATAAAAATGTATGATATTTGTTTAGCATTTTGACCAGTTTCAGGTTCCAAATTCATTTGTAAAATGTGCACATAAAAGAACACACTTCCCTGGTGGAAGGGAATCAATATACAGCTGTGGGCTGGACTCACATTTCACTCCACACTGTTGAAGCTCTAGTATAGGATTTCATCTCTGTTATTCTGAATTCCCATTTCACAGGATCAATGTCTAAGTGCTTAAATATCCACTGTAAAACTTTCTTTTTCACACCAGGGAACCTTCGGTTAGCTGTGCACACAGACATGGCCTCTGGCATGGCAAGCAGCTCAGCTAAAGTTAGTGCTCCATTTTGTCAGCCTGCTAGTTCAGCACACATGAGAAATAAAGACAAACTGTCCTGCAAAGGAAAAACAAGGATCAAAGGTCAAAGGTTGCCAATGAGCACTGACTGGTATAAAATGCAATGGTTGACAGTAGCGATGAACTCACAGCTTTGAAAAAAATTTCAAAACTTTGAGTCCACACCACAGAGAAACTGCTTGCATCATAGAGAGAAGGACATTGGAAATAAGGAGTCATCTCCTGGTTCTTTGCTTTATCACAAAACTAATTTCAAAGAAAGATAGAACAGGAAGTGTTCAACCTACATTGCCTGCTTCCAGCTGTGTAACATGATGATCTCTCTCACAAAGGTCTGACTACCATCTCCTGTAGGGGGAACATAAAGTGTAATAACAACCTTGCACTAGGAAGCCATCTTGCATAAGCAAGACCACCATGTTGGGGCAAAAATATTATAAATTCACTCCCATAATTGTTTTCAGTGGCCTCTGTCCAAACCAGCAGCTTCAGCTGATTCTCTAAAATGCAGGTCTTTAAAAAAAAAAATAAATCAATCGCTTCATGAAGTAAAAAGAAAAACAATGATGTTACAATTCTGTTATAGTATAAGGGTATGAAGTGTGGTTGTACTGCGTTTGTTGTCGAGGCCTCTGAGCCGCATCTCTCCTCGCTGCACCGCTGGGCGTCGATGAGTGCAAGTTTGCGCTGAGAGAGTCACGTCTGAAAAGCAGATGTTATCACACCAGGAGGTGGGTAAGTTCAGGTTCGATGAGTGTGTGCTGACTCAGGCTGGCCTTTTAACTGCCAGTCGTACACCTGCCTAATAAAAGCGAGATGCACCTCAGCTAACAAACCAGCCACTTGGCAGGCGGGGAATCCTGCCAGAAGTTCCAGAACGCTTCTCTTGGGAGTTATGGCGCATGAAAATTCTGCATCCTCTATGAGCTGCTGATGCGGCTCATCCTGCACTATAGACTTATGCCTTAACTTACTCCATATGCAACTCGGACAAAAGTAGAGGCGTCCTTTGATCATTTCGCCTTTTCTGTTTTGTAAAATACAGAGCTATCCTTAACAAAAACACAGTTTGACGTTGTAGGCTATTGTCTTCAGTTGTGCTTTCACTGTAAATGAAACATAATTACAGCATTTACAGTATGCACAGACGCACGCACACACACACACACACACACACACACACACACACACTGATCAGCCATAGCATTAGGACCACCCACATAATACTGAATAGTATTATACAGTATATCAAGGCATGGACTTCACTAGAACTTTGAAGATGTACTGTGGTGTCTGACGCCAAGCTGTCAGTAGCTGTGACACAGCTGTGGTTCAGGTGCCATTGTAACGAGATAATCAATGTTATTCACGTCACCTTTCTTTGGTCATAATTGTGTGTGTGTGTGTGTGTCTGTGTGTGTGCACCCTGTGGTAGTTTGGCTCCCCATCCAGGGCATCCCCTGCCCTGTCCCTCCTGGGATGGAGAATGGATGGATGGAGATATATATATATATATATATATATATATATATATATATTACAAAGAATAAAAATTTTGCTATATTTTATAATGAAAAAATGAAAAACTTAAATATAACTACATACTTCAGCTAGAATGTGAAGTCCTAAATGTCTAATAAAAGTATTTAGAACTGAAAGCATCTTCATGTTTTTTTTTTTATATATGTCCACTAACTGTGGTAATTTCAAAAATGGTACAACAGTGCAAAGCACAAAAACTGAAAACATCCAGTGTCCACTCGTTGAATGTAGTAGTGGTGAGTCTCTTAAAGATCTCCCTAAACGTAGTGATGTCACAAATGCCTTTCAGAGTGGTTCATTGGGGAAGTTTATTAAAAGCTGCACTGGTGTCAGGTGTGTGATCAAAGGTATTTGCCGGTGTTCACACTCTTGAACGGGGGTCTCCTACTTGCAGCTTTATAGTTTCAGTACCTTTTGTTTTGGGTTGGACAGCTTCGATGGCGATATGCCATCGCCCTCGTATTCAACTTCAGAAGGACGAATATAAAAGCGCTGTTGTTTTGTGTGTGAAAAGCCAGTAAATGATGGCAACAGGCCTGACTTCTGTGTTTAGGGTATTAATGCTCATGTATTATCTTTTCATCTTAGTCAAAATAAAGAATGGCAGGACAACAAAGCGTGATTTTTTTCAGCAAAGCTTTGGGCCTGTGTCCTACACAATTTCTATACTTTCATTTTATTCCTGTAGAAGTTCTTGCTGTTTTAAATCCCAGGGGTGTTATTCTACTATTATGCAGATTTTTAAAAACTGTTGGTACTATGGTACTATTTCAGTCTTTACATTTTGGTATAAAGCATTCTGATAATTTTGTGTTTTATTTTGTAGTGTTAACCTCGCATTTGACTGGTTGACAACGACAAACCCAATTGATCTGTCTTTACTTGAGAGAGACCAAGAAGGACCAGTTGATATCTAATAGTCAAGAGGTCATAGAGGAATTTGTGATGAAATGATCACTCTCTTTATCTTCTCTCTGATTTGGAGGAGGAATTTAACAGTATGCATATGGAGTTGCCCTATGGCTTTTTCCTACACACAAACAGACACACACACACACATACACTTATGCAGAATGTAAATTAAAACCTGTGAACAGTTATGCTGCAGCAGAAAATCATTCATGTATCAGGAGGCAGTGGTGAATAAATAGGCCAGGGTGTCTTGGTTTTTTGGTTCGTCAGCATTTTTTCAAACCTATTCGCTTGATGCTAGCTTCACAGTAGCAAGCGATGTGCATGTATGGGCTGTCAGTCAGAATCGTGCCTACTTGATTTCCATACGGCTGCGCAGAGATCCTGTGAGGACCGGGATCATGGCGAATGGAGGCATGTATGTGGTGATCCCCTAATGTGGGATGAAATAAACATTTCCATGACAACAAGGCGGGATAAAGTTGAGTAATACTAGCAACAGACTGAAGAGTAACTGCTATGAATATTGTCTGTATTACTTGTTTGAATGACAGTTACTTCATACTGATTCAGATTTCATCCAGATATGTTATTATTCTACTATAAGTCCGTGGTGAGATACACGCGGCACTGTTGTAGGATTGGCACCTCGCTGACACTTCCTCTGTGCCTTGTAAGTTTTGTTTTGCTGAACATAAGATAATTAAAAATCATGTGAAATGTAGAGAGATGATGGGATAACTGCCTTTTCCATGACGATAGATGCCACACCGCTTAGCTTCACGACAGATTGGGCTGTAATTATAATTCAGTTATACAATTATATATTACAAATATATTACAATTATAATTGTAATAAAATAATTATTATAATTATTAATTAGCAGCTCTCCCAATCGCTCTGCCATTAAGTGAATTTGTGCCATTATGTTGCTCTTGCTTATGTTTTTATTTTTTCCCCATCAACCAGTTTTCCAGTACAAAACAAAACAAAGCAAGAGCACTCACTCCATTTATGGACACGCTGCCATGGGAATCCTGTGGAATTCTTGCCTTTGAATTTTACATTTTTATCATTGTAGAGAGATTTAAGGAAGTTATGAAATTTCGTAGTTTCATTTGAGGTTGGTAGTAGTGAGGCAGTGGGATATTAACATAGTCATTCTGCACAAACTTAAAAAGGCCAGAAGGGGGGCGTGACTGTCAACGGAGTCATGTGACCTGGGTGGATGACCACAAAGACCACTGGAAAACTCCACAAGTAAAGAAGAAGCAGTCTCGTGTCCAAATAAGGAACTGACTGTTCCATTCTGAAACTTTTAACAAGCCTACACTATTCATTTTCACATGCAACTGCCTTTGAAGGATCTATCACTGAGGTCTTACTGTAAAATAATTTGTATTAGGAGTTGGACCCATGTTTCACTGTACAGTCATGCTTATTTTGGCGTTGTAAGGTGTTATGAATACATTTTCAAAGAAGTAATAATGAGGACATCTTTAAAATGTCCAACAGAAAAAAATCTGCAGACCCTTTCCAGCAAAGCAGAGTACAGTAGTATGGTAGAAATACTGATTTGGTGGTTTATGAAAGAAACAGCATCTATTAAATTTTCTAACACAATGGCAGAGACTAGGTGAGACAGCAAGAACAAGCATATATACTAAAGTTTTAGTGAGTGGTTCCAGTTTGAGTTGAGTTAGATTATAAACGAGGATAAAATTATCACAAAAGCTAAGATGAAAGAAAGACTGCACGGTCTCATCTGATCAAACCTGGCTGTCAATCTGGGAAATTCTCATTCTTGCACAGGATTAATGAATTCTTTTGATTTGGCAGCTGAAGAGCAGGACCACACACCTGAAGAGCAGGACCACACACCTGAAGAGCAGGATCACACACCCGATGAACACCAACAACGGTTCTTCACCATTCTCCACCTGAAGGATGCACAGGATGTTTCTGAAGTCTCTATTTTGGGATCCAAAGAATGGCTGTCATAACATCACTTCCACAACCACCCACACACACACGCACAAACTGCCCTTTAATTAGAGTTTCTAATACACACATCTTTAACTTGCATATTTCCAGAAAGACTAATTTCCAATAATACAAATTTATATTTGCGTCGTACTGTGCCACTCTTCATAAATATCATCTAATGGCAAACTAGAACCAGGATTTTAACCACAGAGCAGAAAACAAGTACAATATAAAATCTTTAAAAAAAAAAACATAAAAAATAGGTCAGAAATGAACAACGGAATTTTTCAGTCTGCTGTAATGGCCAGTGTCTCTTAAAGTAATGTTCATATCTAGAAAGGCAGACCTGCTGCCTATAATTTTGAAAAACAACATTGAAAAATAAGAGTTGTCAGATCCCACTGGTAACACACACCTTAAAAATACATGAGTTCTCAAGACCCATCAGCAGTGTGTGAAGTCACATTTCTGCAGTTCTTTCATTTGCACTTATT
Source organism: Chitala chitala (assembly GCA_025773905.1). Lineage (NCBI taxonomy): Eukaryota > Metazoa > Chordata > Actinopteri > Osteoglossiformes > Notopteridae > Chitala > Chitala chitala. The sequence goes on from JABJVR010006576.1 coordinate 21,920, forward strand.
TATTTATCCTGTTATACTACCTTCTCACCTGTTGCCGTGATGCTGCTATTCGGTGCTGATTTCTAATGGTTTATTTATTGCATGTAGCAGCAAGCCCTTTCAAAACACTTCCCAAGACTGACTTCTCCTTTGTCCAAGGGAGCTGTGCTATGGTATTTATGGTCTTTCACAGCAGGTACAGAGAGAAATAAACACGTTTGTTGAACAGGTAAAGCCTGCACCCACGTAAGAGGCTTCATTGACTTCGGAGAGTGACGGTTCTGCGTGGCCTATTTTTGACATATGTGAATTGCGGACCTGACAGCAGGGTTTGCTTACTGGCATGTGACCAGCATAAGAGCTTTTTGCTTTGTCAGTGCTGGGTGAGGGTGGTGGAGACAAAACGATTTCACGTAATTCTGACAAGCATGTGGACTGAAAGAAGAAATGCTTCTGTGCAGGAAGGAGCTTTGTACAAAACTGTATTCAAATAGGGGGGCACAGCACCAGCACCCCCCCCCATATGCTTTCAGCTCTGAAGCAGAGCTGCATTTCCCTTTTGCTGCTAAACTCCCTTAAAGACTGCTGTTATAAAGCTGTTAACACTATCACCTAACAGTGCTTTTATTTCACTATATTAAATTTTGTCTCTGTTTTTATCACAGCAAAACGACTAATGTTAAGCCTTTAAAATTTACTAAAATTTACTTGTTAACTGTTTGGGAGATGATTTTACAAAAAAACCAACGTAACTCTGACTTTGCTTTACTATGGGTTGGCACTCTGTCCCGGATGTACCCTGTCTCAGACCTTATGATCCAGGCCTTGTGTGACCCTGTCCCAGATGTACCCTGTGTCAGACCTTATGATCCAGGCCTTGTGTGACCCTGTCCCAGATGTACCCTGTGTCAGACCTTATGATCCAGGCCTTGTGTGACCCTGTCCCAGATGTACCCTGTCTCAGACCTTATGATCCAGGCCTTGTGTGACCCTGTCCCGGATGTACCCTGTCTCAGACCTTATGATTCAGGCCTTGTGTGACCCTGTCCCGGATGTACCCTGTCTCAGACCTTATGATCCAAGGCCCTCTGTGACCCTGTCCAGGGTACACGCTGCACTGCAATTTATGATCCAGGCTGTCTATGACCCCGTTCAGAGTGTACTTTACCTTGTACCCCATTTTCTAGTACTTCCATGACCTAGTCCAGAATAAGACATTGGAAAAAAAAACTATTTGTTATGAATACCTGTATTTTATGTTGGAAGACAGAATGGAAAAAATAGTTACTGTGTTACGACAATCACAGCCAGTAAAATGCATAAATAAATTATATTGATGAAGATAAGCAACATCGTCAAATTCATTTAGAAGGAAGGAGTACGTTCATGTGTGGTACCCCACACTCAGAAGAAAGGGTTTCTCAGTGCGCTCCAAATGCACCGAGCACACATACTAGCCTTTAGGACACCTGGCTGTTTTGAAAGGAGATGGATTCCTCCACATTCCAGAAATGTGACTTATCACTTTATAATTTAATGAACGTTCCTCTGCTTAATGTTGTATGAATATATAAAATATTTTATGAGAGTATCAAATATTAACTGAAGGACTTGATTAACTTCCCCACTGTCTCTTTAAATCATATATTACATTGTTCACCTTTTGTATCCTTAACAAATAAAACTATTCCTAATTTATTGCAACAAAAAACTAATTAACTTTGCTTTAGTAGTTTTTTTTTTTTTTGCAAAAGTATGGAAAGGTTATTGTAGCGCTTTATATTTCTTTGAGATAACAACTGGAATCATTGAGCACCAGTGGTTAGAAGGTGTTAGGTGTGTTAACTTTGTAGTTCTGATTATAGAGCTAATTATAGCTATCTAATTAGGAACACTTAGTAAGTGCAGACACTCATATATGAGGTGTGCTCATGGAGGCGTTGCTATAATTTAGACTGTAAACTGTGTTGTGAAGTAAATTCAGCCTTAAAGTGCACCCCCAACATCCCCACGCTGTTTGGACGAAAGGTGCTTGAAGAAACATTAAATCATTTTAGGGTTATTTAATCATCATATTTCACCGTTGTAATAATTACAAAAAGGAATGTTAGCATGTTGTGCCTTTGATAATTTGTCACTTTTGAGTGTGTTTATTATTTTTTTATTAATGTATGTATTTATTGCAAGAGCATTTAATGCTTAAAAAGTTTTACATGGAAATCCACAGTTTTGAAATTCGCCAATATCTTACAAGGCATTGCATTGCATTCATGTGCAGTTTGGCAGCAGAGCAAAATGTGTTTGCAGAATAACTAGACATCTTTATAAACACTTACTGAGCTCTGCTCACTTAAGTGGTTAATAAAAATCTCAAGCATGTCTCCCACGCACACACACACCTACCCAACACGAGAACGACGGCGCATCCCTGAACATAAGCTTCTGTCAAAGCGCTGCCCCAGTTCTATCACGAATTACTGTGGCATCAAATGTATGCTTTTCTTACCTTTCTAATCCTCATCTTGTTTTTTCCTCTTCTTTAAATCAAAATAATGTGCAATTTTTTATGCAGTTCTTAAGATCCACAGTGAAAGACTGGATGGGAAGATAAAAATGAATCTTGATGATCATGATGCTGATTGTGTTTTTTTAATTATTATTTTAAACGTTCTAGCTCTTTTATGCATTAATGATTTATTTGAATGGAAGGGATGCAGGGATAAAATGTGTGTAATAAACCAAAAAGTTAATCCTCTCCACTTCCTGGACTACTTGTGTGCTGCGGTGTTTATCTTTAAAGCAACACAAGTGTGGTTCATGGCAATAGGGAGAGCAGAGAATGGAGGAGGAATTAGATTAAGCACTTGGAGTTGATTTAAATAAATGCAAAATTTAATGAGTAAGCATTCGTACTTCATTGTTTATTTGAATAAATAAAATCATCATAAATAATAGATTGTTGAAGAGCTGCCAACTCAACATTTGCATGGAATCCCCATTCACTCTCTTTGAAGAGCACCTAAAGTTTCATGTTTTTTTGTTTTTTTTTTGCCTTCTGAAAAAGTGAAATTAGTGTGACTTTGTTGGCACTCGTAGCTGATGGGGACAGCAGGTTTGTCAAATCTGTCAGAGTCAGGTTTACTGTAAGCGCACAGTGCCGTGATGCAGCCTGTACATCTGTGTTTTTTATTACGGAGTACACTATTCTTTGCTCTGGTAGACTGTGGCACTGTCATGGTCATAAAACATTTATTACAGAAGTAGATTAAAAGGCTAATTCGTGATGAATCGGGAATACTATTTGCCTTTGGGGAGACATGGGGAGGGAATGGTCCCCTTTGATGTTTTTGTAAGTGCTACATTTCCTATGCCCTGATATTATCCAAGGCCCTTTATTTTCACATTTTACTGACACAAAGCACAGCCAGACCACACGGAAACTGGGAAAAAGTGAAAAAAGGCCATGTACACAGGCTCTGAAACACTTTGCGTGATTTCTGACAGGTGGCCATCCCTCTGTACTATCTTATTCTTGCTTTTCTGCACCTTCATGTTCATGCACCAAGACGCTACGGTATCTGCTGAGCACTGGTGCCAGTTCTGAGGTGCACAGCGGCTGTCAGAACCTTCAGTCCCAGAAAGTCCTTCCTCGCCGCCCCTGGTCACATGAGTAGTCATGTTGATCTCATTTCTGTGGCCTGATACTTTGATGTTAAACACCAATGCTTCATCGGTGGGGGGGTTAGAGTGGAATGCTGTATGTACACTGTTAGCTTGTGTTTGCTTTCTCACCTTGTGTCACTTTGTTTTTCACTTGCCTTCTAATCAGCTCCAATAGTTTCAGCCCTTTGTGTGATTTGCATTGAGTCGACTGCTCAACGTTGCTATGTGACTCGTCACAGTGGACATGCTGACACAGTGGAGCGATGCTGGATCATCTTGGCACTTTAGAACCATCTCCCATGGAACCTTCCTCCTACTCATCCTCGATGGACATCTTACACGTTTATAATTTAGCGTTATGTATACTGTCGTATTCACTCATGTTAGGGTTTTGCTAAAACATCCCTGTTTTTTTTGGGGGGGTGGGGGGTAAATCATGTTTCCTCCTGGGAATCCAGTGCAGACACCCCCCTGCCCCCAGTTACACTTTTCAGACCACTTGACCACTGCAGCTTGTGTAGCGGCAACATAATCCGCAGAAGCATGTGGGTGAAGCAAGAGCGTGCCGGCAACACCTTGAAAGCCAGCTCCGACGTGACGACTTTTCCGATCCTGTAATTTCTGAGCTGTTCCACTAGGAAATGAAAACTTTCCCATCTGTTGGAGGGTTTATCACTAGTTCAGACGCACGGTTGCGTGCGTTTGGATCTGCAGAGGCCTGGCCCGGAGCCTTCGAGACACCGTTAAACCACTCTCAAGGAGATTTAGGGCAGGAGAGGCCATGGAGCACAAGAACAGCGAGGTCTGGTACTTTTAACAAAACTCTGAGGACCAAGGCATTTCCCAGCCCCGTATGGGGGGTGTGGGTTTAGCTGTCATGTCAACCCCAAGTAGTTTCTCCAGGGACAAAAAGAAAAGGCTGGACCTTAAACCGCAGTGTTTTTCAACGAGCTGTAATGAACCCCACTTTGTAGCCTTCATCCAAGTCTGGCTTTCAGCTGAGAGCTTGAGGCAACCAGAGATCATAATGAACATAACCTCTTCCCCTCACCTCCTGTCTCCATCGATCTCTTTTTTCCCCTCAGACGTTAAGCACAAGTTTTAACCCCTTATGACTTAAAAAATGGTTTCCACGCAATACTGACATTATTACAGCTGCAGCTGTAGTTTTGCATAGGCAAATTTTAGTTGGAACAAAATATTGTGGAATATACAGGAATTTGGACCAACAGCATGGAAAGTAAACCAGTACCAATGCTCTGGTATTATAGGAATATGCAGCTTTAGTGACTTGAAGTGCACTTTATTTTCCCCAAAACCAGAAAAAAAAACAAAATCAACAAAACAGCAGCTACCTAATAAGATTCCGTGGAGTGACAATTTCATCAGCTTTGTACTGTTTAAACACTGCCCTGTGTCAGGCAATGCATTTTAAATTAACAGTGATTGGCTGTTCCCGGGAGCGTGTGTCCATAACTGACAGCTCTACGGCAAACGTCTGGGGTCGCTCTGTGTCCAGGGGCATAAGGCGGGCCTGTTCTGCGCCTGACCCCATCTATTCGGAGACAACCGGTCGATAATTAACACTCGCTCCGTCTGAAGGGTGACGGATTGGCAGCTGTGCCCAACCCTCTCCCTTGCTCCACCATTCCAGCCCTCTGAAATGAGTCGTCTGCAGACCTGCGACACGCACAGCGGTCGGCTTGACCGCGTGGCTCTTGTGCCACCCAAGTGGGCGGGGAGCAGCATGCACAATGTTAGGCCTGGGCTTGCTTTTTACGCCTGTCTCTTCAGACAGACGCCCAGTATGGATGCATATTCAGAGAGCTGTGTCTTACAAGGGCCGTCACGCAGCTTTTCACTCCATGAAGATGCAAGAGCTCCTGATCTTTGGGCCTGCACAGAAACCACTGAAGTAGTACAAAAATACAGGGAGAGGAAGACGTGTAAAATCAGAAAAAAGAGGAGCAAGCACGACATTTTACTGCTCAGGTTCCTTCTTTCTGGATCATTCCGCTATCCCAGCATGCACTTCTTCGCAAGCGGACTCTAGTGAAGAAGGAGGAGGCGTGTGTTGAGTCACAGGAACATTGCCTTCATCGCACCTCCCTCTTATGTTCCAGACAAACAGCTTTTAAGGGTCTGTTAAGGTTTGGTTAGCTTACAGGCTCTCTGGAGCGTCTGCTGTCAGCAATGGGCCTACAGGCTTGCATTGTCTTATGTAAGGTAAGATGTATTACTGCTCACCCTCCAGTCACAGAATTATTGAAAAACAAATCCTGAGCAGGTTTGTAATGATAACCCATCAATGTTAGGCATTGGGTGAAGTCTCAAGGTTTCCAATGTGATTGATTTTCAATATCGGATTCACGCAGGCAGATTGTTAAAAAGCTGGAAATGTCTGCTACTGGTCTGCCTCTCATTCTGAGTTATGGTAGCAATGGTCGATGCTGTGACATGGAGTCTATGGCAGAATGGCGGGCAAGTCAAGGTCAAATCTTCGACAAGTTCAACTGCAGATAACCAGAAGTGGTCCAGGCAGGGGATCAGTAGGTCCACGTCCAGGAGAGCCACTGACAGATTCATGATGAACAGGAGCACAGTTGTAGAAAATGAATATCCGTGTCCTGCTAGTGATGTTCAAGGGTAGGGGAGGTCAGCTGGCTGTAACACACCGTGGTCTTATCGGCCCTGAAGCTCAAATGGAACGCAGGGTAGCCAGCAGAGCTCAGCCGAGCCTGTTCTCTGGTGATAAGGACCAGAGCATCTGCTGTAGAAGGGAAACAGGAAAGCCCAAAGCTGAGAAGGGCATTAGGCAGGAGTCATGCCCAGACTGAAAGAGAAGGGCAGATGAGGAATTACAATGTTCTTGAGATGGTGTGGAGGGAGAAGGGTGCTGTTGAGAGTGATGAGGCAGCCTTGACAAGAGCCCTCAGAGATGCAGCTGGAGAACCAGGACTTAAACCATCTGAGGCCCCTGCCACCGATGCCCATCTCCACTGATGGTCTGTATTGGAGGACACTGACAAATTACCGAGGATGATGACAAAGGAAGAGGGGGGCCGTTATCGTTGCGTCTCAGGAGAACAGCGATTTTTGCCACAATAGACAGCCTTGAAGGAAAAGCCAGCAGGGGTCAAGGATGCACTTCTGAAAGATGAGAGGCATTATTTAACCACAGTGCAGCGCAAGGATTTGGGAAGAAAAAGGAAAATAAAGACTGAGCAATTTCACAAGAAACCTTGGAGGTCCTGTAGGGGCAGCAGGTTTTCCCTCTCAAGGGCAGCTGGGAAGCGGCAGATAATAACAGACGATTGGTTAGTAAGATGGTAAACAAGAACCTATCAGGGCACTGCTTAAGACAGTCACATACATTTGGTTAGCACGTTTCCTTAACACAAAGTAAAAGGTAGAAAACTGTTACACTCAGTTTAATTTACTTAAACCTTAATTAAACCCTGTCAGAAAAAGTATATCAGAACTTAGTACCAGATATCTGAAAATTCTATGCATTTTAAAAATCAAAGAAAAAAATTGAGCTGTGTTTTTGTTGATTTTATTTTTTTTTATTCCTTTGCATTTATACTCGTTTTTTATATGTTCATTACTATCTCATGAAGGTGGAAAGATACCGTTCTCATGTATAATTAACAAGCAAGCTGAAGCAAGGTCCAAGTGCAGAGAGGGAGATTTATTCAGGAACAGAACAAAAAGCCAAACAAAGGTACGAAGAGGTTGCTACAGGCAAACAGCGTTTCACCCCTCAACAAACCTCAACTCTACAATACTTGGTAACATTACTATAACCAGCAACAGATAAGCACATGAGGGGAACTTAAATAGAAGCCAAGAAAATGAGACACACATAGTTGGCACTAATGACACAATTATAATGACTCAGCAACATGAACTACAAGGAGGGTAGACACCTAGAGGACATAAGGAGGCATATCAAGGCAAAGCATTTTTAAAAACAATCCCAGCCAGCACTTGCTAAGTAAACAGCAACTGAAATTGTACAGCGGTATCAAAGGAACATCAAAATATCCTTATTTTTCTCCTGTGTTTAGCTTTAGTTTTTAGTTTTCAATCATTTACTGCAGTGCAAAAAATTTGAGTGCACACTTGGGCCATAAATCTCTTTGTCTTGCCTGTTTCTGTATAAAAGGCATGAGTTAAAGGTTAATGTAGACAGAACAGAGGGGGGGAGGCTGTATTGGCAGACAGGTGGGAAAATGAGACCAAGGGTGAAAAAGGAGTGAAGACCAGCAGTGGGGAGGGAGATGGGCAGCACTGTCTGTCGTCTGATACAAGAGACTGATTAGAGATCAGGTTACAAATGGCCATCTGCTTTAGTAAGCAACTGTTGACTGGCACAAGAGACTGATTAGAGATTAGGTTGCAAGTGACCGTGCTTGCAGTTCTTTGTGAAGACATGGTTGCTTACCTTGCATGTGGAAAGTGACACAACAGAAAATATTAGAGTACTGTGGGGACTGTCATCTGGGTGAGTGTGGCACTCGTCATGGGAGAGCAGGAAGCCAAGCTCGTTAGGAATGTTTCTGAGAGAACCTGCAGAGAAAAGACTAGTGAAGAAGGCTGTGAAGCATCCAAAAATGGCGTGAAAAGAAACAGAGCTACTACTGAGAGCAGGAAACTCCCATGGCAGCTTTTACAGCCCTCGTTCACACACGGGGTCCAGGTGTGGGTCGAGCAGGACCACAAGAAAGAGGACACAGCCAGCACCTGTGGAGGAAGAGTTCTCAGGAAAGAGACGCTTTTAATCAGAAAAATCGAAAAGCACATGGTGAGGTTTGGGTCAGTGTGTGGTCGATTTGTAATGGTGGGCCAGGACATCAAGGCACCGCCCTGGGAAGTGTGTAACACGAGACGGCCATAAAGGCGGATAAAGCCGTGCGGCCAGGAAATGCTACGAAGAAGACAGCACCCATGCTTCTAACACCGACAGCAGCTAACAGGAAAACATCCACGTTTAGAGTGTACACATAAATAGGTGATACTGGTAGGGTTTAAGAAAGACCTATCAGCACATGCCAGCACTGAGAGCTCCTCTTCCTCAGGGGTAACACTGCCGCATTTCTCTGCATGGGTGTTAAAAAAAAAACTGCCTCTACAGTAATGTTCAGGGACAGTAGTTAAAACAGCTACACCACCTGGTGCACAGCAACAGAAAACGTGTTTCTCTGTTTGATGTCACCAACAAAATTCTAGAACATGGTGGAACGATTCCAGCTTTTATAAAGTACTTCACAAAAAAATCTAAAAATTATATTCACAATGTTGCATTTAGATTGCTACAATATGCTGTACATGTATTGCAAGGTTTTACACAAAAGTAAATATTTCAAAAATGTTGTCAGCAGTGGCAGATTTCAGTCTAATACTTGTGAAAGTACAGTAGGCAAATTGCTTAACCCACAAAATCTCTTTTCTTGCCTTATTTCCTGTTCATGTTTAAACAGCAAAACAGAAAATTATGTTGCTAAAGTCTTAGTTTTATGTTTACTGCCTGTTTTTACTATTTTAAAATTTCATAATCTTTAGCTTGTTCTTAGACTTCAACTAATATGTTACATACATAATTTTTTGAATAATATAGCAGAAAACTGACGGAATTCTGAAAATAGTATATTTGTTTACTGAAAATGGAGGCAACAGTGCTATAAAAATTCTGAGAAAAAGCTTGCAGTGTAGAAGTACGCTAAAGGGTGAGGTCTTCTTATAGTATTGATATCATTATGCCATCCATCAAGATCATTTAAAAAATGAATTTTTGTTGAAATAAAGGAGATTAGGATATCATATTAAAGCATTAGGAAAGTTCTATGTAGCTTTGCACACATATTACCCTGAGGAAAACTAAATCCACTATGTTTGAAGAATGCAGCTGACTGCTTGTTTATTATGCTGGTGAGTATTAAGTCTAATTGCCTGTGATGGAACTTGTTGCCTCACAAATCATATAAATAAACAAATGCATGAACAAAGGAGTGAATGATTCATTAGTCACGTCTTAACCAATGCTCTTTTGCTCTAGAGGTCCAATTTGATTTGATGCAATACAAGCAGGATTTGGAAGAGCGGTCAATAGCCATTGTGAAATACGCTAGGAGCTAAGTGACAGTTGTGACATTATTAAATCTTCAGTTCAATACCATTATGGAGCTGAAATGGAAAACCTGTCATTGTTAGTGGGAAAATTATGGGCGTGTGTGTGTGTGTGTGTGTGTGTGTGAGAGAGAGAGAGAGACCACAGGACTGTCATGGAGATTATCCAATGGAAGAGCAGAAGCTGTTGCCATGGAGTGATGGCTCATCAAGGCCAACCAGAGTAATAGTTGAACAATCCGTGTATGTGCGTTTCCATGGAAGCAGAACATGTTGCTTCTTATCTTGAAAAGTTTGGATTAAACCTTTGTTCAAAGAAAAACTAAATGACCGTATTACTTATTTGCTTAAAAGCGGTAGTAAAAGCCACAGCTCTGTGAGTTTTTGACTAATTTAGGAGCAGCAGACCATAAGGGGTATTACAGACAAAAACATGAATGGCTATTGCATCAGACGAGACGAAACACATGAGCTGGAATGGCCTGGTGCTGTGAAAATTACACCTGGCTTTTAGTCATCTGAGTGAGTTGGACATGATGGGGAAAGTCTTAGAGGAGGTATTTCTCTTTACATCAGACACTTTGTAATCTGCTGAGTATGTGGGTGGAACATATGTAACGGCTGATGACGTATGAGGACATTACCAGAAATTAATTTCTCTGTGCATGACACTGAGCAGTTACTGACAAAGGTCTTCCAAATTCATAAAAAAAAAATCCATCTCTACACGAGTTTGTGCAGAAAAATATTTAGTTCTTTCCTTGTCGCTGTGCACTCAGTGTTTGCTCATGCTGTTTGTACACGAGGTTCCTTGCACAGCAAAACCCCGAAGGTTTAGCACACGCTGGTTAATTGCACATGGGCTAAGCGAGGGCGTGTGTGTGTGTGTGTGTGTGTGTGTGTGTGTGTGTGTGTGTGTGTGTGTGTGCGCTTTGGTGGGGAAAGTAAGCTGTACAGGGGGATTGGAGCAGGGAGCTGCTTCTGTGCTGGAAACTACAATCCTGCCTTTTCAGCTTCTGTCTGAGAATGGTGGGGGGGTGCACAGGAGGGGGTGGAGGGCAGGAGTGTGTGCTCTTTTGAGGAACAAGCAAAATGTTTTGTTTTTACTATTTGTTTTTGTTTTAGTGTTACCTGCCTCCACAAAATAAAACTGTTCAAAGATAAAAAAAAACTCTCTCTTTATATAAATATAACATAAGTGTACACACACACACACACAGAGTATACACATATACAAATTTATGGGAACATATTATTAAAATGTACTGTTGCAGTACATACTGTTCATCAAACAAATTTTCACATTTAAGACTTCCACACACCACACAGGCCCCCGCTCTGTAGCCTGCCAGGGCGTGAGGGCGTGGACAGGACTGCAGCAGTATGACGTACGCACAGAAGCACTTCACTAACTCGTTTTGTTCCCATTGACTCATGGTACTGACCCCTGATTTCTCCTTTTTGGTGCAGCTCAGCACTTAACTTGAGGGAAACTTTGAGAAGACACCTGGCCTTGAAAATGCGCTGTTTCAGTGTTTCTGGACTCTGCCTCTCTCCCCCCTTCCTCCCCCTCGAAACTGAAGCAGTTGGAATGTGTGTGTCTGTGTGTGTGTGTGTCTGTGGAAGGGGGGCAGGTAAACAATCCGCTGCATGTGACACGCTTAGATTAATAATACTTTGTAAGCATAGTGTATTTTCGGGGTGTGCTGAGACTAATGCTTACTGAGTAATCCTTTAGTGCGGCCGGGCTGCACAATGTCTTGCAGGTGCGGAAGAAGGATGATCATTGTTCTGCGCTGACCCACATGTAATCTGGTCCCGCCGTCCGCGCTGCGTCCCCCCTTTTTAATAGGTGTGCAAACGCTTATGAACCTTACAGCGAATATGAGCGCTCTCAATTATCTTCCCTTATAAATCCTGCTTGGCTGCACAGAGCTTTCCTTCATCCATCCCAGACGCTATGTTGTTCGAGTAGAAAGATTACCCGTGAAAACGTCCAGCGAATTCGTGATTTATGACACAATAACAGGGGAGTTACAGTTACAGTTTTCTAGTTTTATTGAAGGAGTCTTTTAGGCTTGATGCTCCACTGGAGTTGGATTCTTCTTTCTTATAAAATCTTGATTTGTAGCCATTATAATTTCTAATTAATTAATTTACTCATTTTTCTTCCATTTTTCTTCCAGCGTTGGTGTGCCTCAAACCACACTAAATCAAGGCACAAACCCCATGCATACCTGGGACAGAGATTACAAGATTAGCCCAGACCCACTTGGGGCACAGATTACGAGATTAGCCCAGACCCACCTGGGGCACAGATTACGTGAAACGTTGCTCTATATATTTGGATACATATTATTTGGAGACTAGGATAGTACTTTTTGCAGGGGCATAAAATTTTCTGTTGTTGGTGTTAGGGTTTGGAAAGCTAAATTTTCTAGCACAAAATTTTTAATTTATTCTGTTTTATGAATGTCATATGTTAAATCACTATATTGGTTGATATAATGCAATCTGCTTCCAGTATTCATGTATAACAGCCGCAAAACCCTTTGGGAAACGATACACAGATTATTGTAATAACAAAAGCCCGTTACATGTAGAGGGTGCACAGCTGGTCATGTAGAGGGTGCACAGCTGGACATGTAGAGGGTGCACAGCTGGTCATGTAGAGGGCGCACAGCTGGTCATGTAGAGGGCGCACAGCTGGACATGTAGAGGGCGCACAGCTGGTCATGTAGAGGACGCACAGCTGGTCATGTACAGGGCGCACAGCTGGTCATGTAGAGGGCGCACAGCTGGTCATGTAGAGGACGCACAGCTGGTCATGTAGAGGGCGCACAGCTGGACATGTAGAGGACGCACAGCTGGACATGTAGAGGACGCACAGCTGGACAGGGTTAGAACACACCATTTTTTCACCCTGAGGGACATTAACGAATCTTCTAAATAATGAACTGTCTCTGCATTAAAGCGTCTTCAAAATTACAGCATAAAATTACATGACCTCATATCCAAAAAATTTATTTATATTTATATATGTTTTTACTTTGTTCTGTATTCTTGAAACATTTGCCAGTTATTGATTTGAGTGGTTTTTATGCGCATCTGACTGGTGTTTGGCCTATCAGGGGACGCATTCAAGTGGCTGCATGCTTTTTATGGCTGTAAATTGAAAACATATTATTTGTTGCCTTGGATACAACAGTCTGCCAACTGTTTCAGCAATAACATGTTAAATATACAGCCATGATATGATTTAGCCAAGTTTGAAACCTGAAAGTTTTTTTCTTGGCAGTTAATGGACTCATCCATAAATATATAAAGACAGAAGTCCAGCACACTCCCCTCAATTGTGCACTGATGATGTCACCTCATCTGGTGATGAAACATTTGCCGTTTGAAGGCCAAACTCGATGAACTACTGCACAGAACCACCTCAAACTCTTAGGTTTCCATGCTCACCTACACATCAGCTTGTGAACAGTTAACTTGCTTATGTATCACAATTTAACATACATTATGCTAAATAAATCAGTAGCACAACTAATAACTGGTATCTCATGCATTAGTTAGTGCCGCCATTTAGGTATTATAGGACTAAATTTATGGCAGAATATCTAATATCATGCACACACTGTTCACACTTTCGCTCTCATATATTGCACAGATTTTTGTTAATCAAAATGTTTTTTCCAGATTAAATTCAAATTTCCAAACACAGCAGGTACGCCTGCTCTTCTATGGCTGAACTGGTAGCGCTCGTCACCCAGGTGTGCCCACCTCCCAGCCTGATAATCCACATTACATAAAAAGCGATGATGTTCCTGAACAGGGAGAAAGGAAAAATAACTCCAACTCCTGACTGTCTCCCTGCAAGCGCATGCAGCCTCGCAACAAACCGCATTTCAGGAGCAGCAGGAAGTTTTTTGTGAATACAGGACAGGATAATGCGACGGGATAAACGCAGGCATGAACAAAGAGACCTAATTTTCTCATTAAAGCCCAAGGACATTTTGGCTTTTATTCTTTTAGTGCAGTAAAAAAAGCAAACCTCACATTTAACATGAAGGTGGCCATGATGCTGCAAAACACATTAAGGCACTCACTCATAAAGGGACATTAGATAAGTGCAACGCCTCGTGACCTTGGTGTGAAAGCAGCAGGACAGGCTTTGAAGACAGGAGAGGGGGCACAGGATTTTGGCAGGTGTGCAATGCAAAGTGAAGCAAATGGATTGGTCACTTTTTTACCCTAAACTGCAGAACTCCACTTGTTCTTATTTGATTTACCGCAGCAAGCCTTAGATTCCTGTCACCGTGTGTTCATGGCCTTTGAGGTGCATCAGGTGAGGTCTGAGGTGCTGTGACAAAGAAGGCCGATATGGGCACAAGCACATAAGTCCCAGGTCAAAAAAATATATATTAAGAAAAATTGTAAGAGCACATGAAAAAAACCACAAGCTAAACTTTTCCTGATGCTTCTGTCCCGAGAATTGCACTAGGAGCTAAGAAGCACGCAAAACATTTGCAGAGGAGCATATGAAGTATTCCAGGTACACAAAAATCCTTAAACAATCAAAAACCGCAAAATGAACATCATCAACGAGAGCTTATCAGCTTCAGACCAATTTTGCAGAACAAAAGCTCTACGACTAAGATACAGTTGTTTCTCCTCCCAAACTTGTATGACCGAAGCTTATAAACCAGAGGTTGTGCCAGTTATCCCAAACCCTGCCCCTTCAGCCACACCCCCTTAGGCGGAGTCAAAAAGTGTGAGGTTCACTGCAAAAGACAGAATGTTATCACAGCATGGTTTCTGTATGACACTTTCAGTGAGACCACATACACAGTTAAGAGTTCACAAGTATCACTACTCATTGTCTACTTACACCACTACAAACGCAATTACTGTACTATTATGATCACATAGTTATTTATGATGTTCAAATCATAAACTTAGTATAATTGAACATTTTTAAATGCTCTTTATGTATACAATATTGTTTTCATACACAGTTATGTATTAAAGTGCAAAATAGCTGCCAGCAAAAAACAAAACAGAGAATGTACAATCTGCACCAAACAGTTTCAGGAACTTATTTTTAAAATGTTTTGAAGCAAAACAAAAACACCTGTGAAAATTGGCAGCCAGAATGAGTGACCACAGGTTAGCAAGTGAGCAGAGTTTAAAAGAGCTTAAATTACAGCCATTAAATCAGGGAAGGTTTCACACAGCGCTTCAGTGGGGACTCGTACACAGACAGCACATTAGCGTCCACATCAAAGCCCTTCAAAAAACTCCCAGGGGGAGCGCTGTAATGATATAATAGCGTTTGGTGTCATGAAGAAAGGGAGGGTGTTGTGAAGACTATAAAGTCTGCCATGAAATGGTGAGGAAATACTAGCCTTCACACAGCCGTTGGAGTTAATATTAAAATTTGAAAAAGAACAGCGCTTAGTGCTAGTTTTTCTAAGACAACGGGGGAGCTTTCAGTGTATTGAAGGCATATTTTTTGTCAGACATTGGATGAAAAGGTGATACCTGCCAAAGCAGGCAAACATTTGGTTTAAACCGCAAAAAAAAAAAAAAAAAAAAAAAAAAATTGCAGCAAACCTATTATGCAAAAATGCCTGCCAATACTGAATCTGGAACTGTAATATATAGTAATTTATGTTTGTCAACACTGATGAGACATCTCCTGACTGTGATTATGTTCCGTGTCAATCTAATGCCCTGATTTCTGTTAGATGTTTTCCATTTCAGAGTAGTTATATATGAGTTATAAATAAAATAATATAATATAAAGCTAAGGCTGCTACTTTATCCTAGCTCACCCCTGGTTTACAGTATTTCTGCTAGAAGAAAAGAGCTGATAGATTTTATAGCGTTTAAACTGGTCTATCCAAACTCCTAGGGGACATGTGCATAAAGGTTTTGTCCCTGTATTAATTACTTAATTAACTTTTTGTGGTAAATTACCTTTGGGAGAATGAGCCAGCAATAGCCATTAAATGGCTGTGCATTGCTGTGTTCAGTACAGGAGCTGGGTTCAGTTCTACTTATCATGTGTGAAACGCTAATGGACCACCGACCAGCACCACGGACAGCATCTCAGTTCTCAGGGTCTTTGGGGTTCCTTTTTCCTTTTCAGTACTATGGACAGCGACATGATTCCAGAAGGTTCAACAAATTTTCCTGGTCAGTAGCATGGGCAGCTATAAGATCTCAGAGGTTCTGCCACATGCAGTGATCAACACCATGAAGAAATGATGAACAGTTTTAGTACTTAGTTGACAGCGATTTTTTAAAGTCCTGTTCTCATGCCTGTATAGTACAGTCCAGTTAGAGCACTCAGTTTTGTGCATTTTTGTTCCTTTTTTAATGTATTTCTGGCACACACTGTGTGTGTGTGTGTGTGTGTGTGTGTGTGTGTGTTTGCATATATGTCTGTGTGTATATACTGCTTTTAAAGGAACGGGCAGTTAGAGAATTAGAGGTGCACTTTCATTTTAACAACCAATGCATGTGAGTTGTTTGTAAAACTTCAAAGAGCAGAGGAAGTGATCCTCTGACTAGCACCTGAAAGGAGATCAAAGGCTAATGTAAACAATAAGGCGTGAACGTGTGAAAGTGGGAGACATCAAAGGCTCTGAGGGGTTTCACTGTTCTGTGACTGGCAGGGGTGCTCCAAAAAGCTCTCATGATCCATCACAGCCTCTCACGGGCAGAGAATATGCATTACACACCCCTGTCAAACTTGCAGTTTCTCCAGTACTGTATTTAGTAAACACCTAAATATAATAGAACATGGACTGTGCAAACAGCTGGGAAACTACTGCTTGGCATTACTGTACTCAACTGCTAAAGTTAAGAGAATCAGTCAGACTGAATGCACATTGCAGCTCTATCTTTTACAAAATTTCCCAGAAATGACTTGCTTCACATCCTTGGACCTCCAAGAATGAATGCGGTGGAGTCCCAGTTAAATAAGAAGGCTGTAATTACATTAACATTATAATCCAAAACCGACTGCTGCAGTGCACAGATATTTTTGCTGGTAGAACAGATGGTCGTGCCAAGTGCTATGAAAATCTATTTTGCCTGCTTGATTTCAGCATTTTCTTACCTATCCCGTGTCAGTGAGAACATGCTGCTTCTCAGCGCTGTGTCAGCTGTAGTGCAGGAGGCTGAGTGACGTGTGCTCAGGGCCTACACCTTAGGCTGTGGACGCTCCTTTGCACAACTTAACGGGTTCCCAGCAGAAGCAAGACTTCTGTTTGTACTTTGTCATTTTGGTGAATTCGTACAGAAATTTTGATTATTCACAGATGTAATAATGTCGTTTATTTAACTTTTTATCCAAAAATAAAGATTTTAACTGTGGTGGGTTGGCGCCCCGCCTTGGGTGTCCCCTGCCCTGTGCCGTTTGTGCTCTGGGACGGGCTCCAGGCTTCCCCGCGACCCTCACCAGGACTTAGTGGTTAAGACAAAGAATGAATGAATAAAGATTTTTAAAATGACAGCATAACATATATCATTCTTTTTCATTAGCATAACATGATTCCCTGTACAAATGATTTATGAATCATTTGTACAGAGGAATTGCAGATTTGTTAATGGCAATTAATTTACAAACTTTGCTTTTGAAGGGATATATAATTTTTCTCTTTACACAATAATAATGATTTATGAATTCTTAAAGGTAATACTGTGTTCATTTTAAGAAACGAAACATGATAGCAAAATGTGTTTTTTTCATGAATATGTAAGGTCATGAGATATTCAATGTCAAGGATTTACATGTTGAACAGAAGAATGTCTCACTTTTTCAGTTTCAATACTTTTTTTCTGATGTCGTAAAACTGTACTGATGTGTTCAGTACCTGCTGCATGCAATGAGGAAACTGAGCAGTTGAAAGCCATCTATAATTCCTGTTCATTTCCCTGGCATTTAATAATTAATCCTTAAAGGTATTCCATTAAATGCTGGATGACAAATATCTCTTTCCCCTAAAACCAAAGGAATGAATAACAGGGGCTTATTACTGGATATGCACAATCTTTTACACTTGTTGCAACCCCCAAACCTAATCTACTGTATTCAGTGCAGTATTAATACAGGAAACGCATTTCCATCGTCCTCCTTTTATGCGGTGCATTAGACATAAGCGTTTTCAGGGTCATTTGTTTGTTTGATTGTCAGATACTGGGTAAAATCGAATGGCGCACATCTCATTTCCACTGCGATCGTGCCCCTGCAACTGGGGAGGGACTTGTAGTGCGTGAAGCGTTTTACGTGCGGCAAACGATGAGACTGCACATTAAAACCGGTGGTTTTCCACATACATTAACCAAAGGGTGCTTTATAATGAACGGTCATAATAAAATCCCTCCCCAAACTGCGGCTACATTAAAAGGTATCATTCGGTTTGTACATCTATGCGAATCTCTGGGTGTAAAGAGCCTGGGAGCTGTTCACAGCTATGGGCTGAAACCTTCATGACACATAACCTAGAACTGCTTGTCATTTAGATTCAAATTGTTGGTCAGAAACATTAAAAAATACTCCAATGAGGTTTTTTTTTTTTTTTGGAAAATTTTCTGGTAAAATACCATGTCTTCTCATTTTATCATTTAACGATGTCTTTCCCCTAGCGATGGAGGCCATTATGTATTAAATATCTCATTTTAAAAGTAGTTAGAGATGAACAGCTCAGCTTTTCCATCTTTGTTAAATTTTAAAAACACACTTCCCGAAGGGCACTTTGAATACGAGATCGGCTCGGATAAGTTCATGGTCTGTATTTTGAGTGCACTTACATGCGCCGCAAACAGGTGAGCCCCCGGATTCCCACAATGCCCAATTAAAACAGCCAATGGCACAGATGATAATCAATACTGCCAAAGCTGCCCACACACAGTGTAAAGGAGACCATCTCACCCACGAGACGGCGAGCAGGAGCACAGGTGAAGCACAGAAAGGCCAAATATTAATTTGTACACTCTGCAGTAATTTGAAGAGAAGCACTCCAAGAAATTACGCCTTCGTCCTGAGTGTTTGGGTACTTAAGGCTGTCTGCCCTCCTCGGAGTCTGAGGAGATGAATCATTACTAGGCACATTTTAACATGTACGTCTTGCATTCAGCATATGATACATTTGAAACACATTTAAAGAAGTTCTATTGACTTTAGAACATATACATGAGAAGAGGTCAACAGTATTCTGGTTTAATGATTTTCCAGAAACAAATCATTTCCTTTAGCACCACCAATTAAAATAACACCGTTAATGAAACATATGTCATCCCACTGGCCCAGTGGTTAGCACTGTTGCCTCAAACCTTCATGGCTGGGGGTTTCAGTCTCATCTCTGCTTTGTGTGTGTGTGTGTGTGTGTGTGCGCGCGCGCGCGCGTGTTTTCCCTGTGTTTCATGGATTTTCTCTAGACACTCTGGTTTCCTCCCAAATTCATAAACTCCCTGGGACAGGCTTCAGGCCCCCTGTGACCCTACACAGAATACGTGGCATGGATAGCTGTCATCCCACTGTAAAATGTTTTTAACAGGCATGCAAGCAGCAGTTTAACTTAACAAAAATAAGTGACACTACCACAGATGAACAAAGGAAAGCAATCATCCGAAAAGGTGTTTTCAATGCATTTTCACTTCACACAGCAGAATCTCCGTGCTAGCAGTGCCATATTTTAAGTATTCCGACCTCACTGTGACAGCGAATTTTAGAAATACAGTCAGAGTTTTATTTAATTAAATATTAGGTTTTTGCTTGCTTTTGACTAAATCTCATTAGCACGGCTTCCATCCTTTCCTTTGCAGGTCGGACTGAGAAAACAGGTTAGGATTCCAGCTACTCGAACAGTGTGGTTCCTGTGGAGCGGGCACCAGTGGCCAAGTGTGTTAAATTAAAGGTAGAACACTGAGATGAATCCTCTGAACTTCTATCACTTACAAAAATCTTGACCATTTCAATATGAAAAAAAAAAAAACTCAAGCACATTTCTACCAAGTAAAAATATCTTTAAATCACAAAATATCTCAAAAATTTTGTTAGGTTTTTCTTTTGTTGCCTATGTTGTATCCATACTATTATGGGGTGGAACAGATGCCATTTACCATTACTTTGTTAATTAATTACACAGCTTGGGAATAAAAGCTTACATGTAAAGGAAAAAGTCCTTAGACCTAAAACAAACTAATAAACAAATGCACAAATAATTAATTACACAATTAATGTCATAACTGAAAAGTCTATTTAAAAAGTGTTACAATGTTCATCTCTCAGATGATATAAAGAAAACACTAAACTGATGCTTTCCTTAAAAGCAATGTTCACGTCCAGGAGAAAGGCTTCATGCTTACGGTCAGGTAGACCACTTGGCTCTCTTGCCAACGTCTCATGGGCACACAGACTGGCAGGCTTTGGGTTGGCAGCTGTTTCCAACTATGACACATTTTCAGTATCATTTTGTTGTTACTTTCCTGCTTCAGTGCGTGCAGAGAATGCTACAAAAGTCTGAATAATGCAGCCTGAAAAAATAACACAGTGAAATGCATTAAAAAATCTAAAATGAATTGACATGGTAGGGTTGGAGCCATTCTGCAAACGAAATATGTGTAAAGTCTGAGGAAACTACTAAACAACTTGCCCTGCAAGTAGAATCACTGAAACTGGTTAGTATATATGCACAGCATTTGTTTACAATCTGTAATGGGCTCGGCTAGACTGCAAGGCTAACTGCAAGTGACGTGATTGGCTAAAGATTATGACAGGCAAATCTTCTTGAGTGAGGGCGGGGCACTGACGTCAGGGAGGCTGGACTTAGGACTATGGATTTATGATTGCCAAGTTCCAGTCACAGCTGGTTTAGACCCATAATGCATACACTCCAAATTCTGGATAAAATAAAATGGTAAAATCCTGTTGACCTTTCAATTTCAATTAAATATTATTTGCTACATTTTTATTGTGTTGTTCAAGTGCCAGTTTTCATCTCCAGCGGCTGTGCTTTGAAGTGGAAAGGTGGTCATTTAATTCACCGTCTAATTTTTATTATTTTTTTTTTTTTAGCAATGAAAGTGAGTTCACATATTAAAGCTGTAAATCGCATGATAAAAATCATCAAAAACATACTTTTTGTGTGATTGGTCATCCTGGATAATTAAAAATTAGTGATATACATCTTAAGACGTCAATCATTCCCGTCAAAATAAAAGTCTTATTTTTTTACTTTTATTTTAACAGAAAACACGAAAAAAGCAGCATATCTCTCGGACTCCACTCCGCTGAACTGTATTTTAGTCATATGGAAAGTTGCTGACATACAACTACAAAAGATTTTTTGTATACATTAATGCAATGCATATATGCACCTTATTTCTTTAAAAAAAAACAGTTAATATGGTCATTTTGTGTTTCATGTGTCTGAAATCAACCTCTAGAATAAAGATTGTAGTGGATTTTTTTTACCATCTTAAACTGCTCCTTGTTTGGAATCAGTCAGAGCAATGTTACTTGTGTCTTTCAATGACAATGGTGATTGCAGTAATATATGGATTTCAAAGTGTTCTGAGTGTAGTTCAGTAAACAACCAGCCGTGACCTTTACAGTCGAGATGAGGCTGGTCTCTTTGCCATGGAGATGATGGACACTTATGTGACTCCATATGCAAATACAACGTGGTAAGAACACAGAAGGTGAACAGACAGGTCTGTGATTTTTTTAGACTACTGATTCACAGTAAAGACAAGGTCATCCCAGGCGTGTGTGTGTGTGCCTGTGTGTGTCTGTGTGTGTGTGTGTGTGTGTGTGTGTGTGTGTGTGTGTGAGAGAGAGAGAGTGAGAGAGAGAAATTTTCAGTGGATGGGTCTTTACGTGACTTCCATAACAGATTCTATTACCACAAACCATATGAACTGTATTTCTCCAACCTCCCATGAACACATTTTTCTGCCAATTACTGGACAGTAATACCACACATTATCAGCATGCAACATCAGGACCATAAACCGAGAGCTAAAACAGTCACCACTGACCCCAGTGATCTCACCATCAGAACACCACAACATCTGAGAGAAGTTTAAGAAGGATGACTTTTATCTGTGCTCCTTCTGCTACAGTCTACATGGCATGAGTGTGGTCATCCAGCAGTCAGCCATGATCGCAGGCAGACACACTCTCACACACATCTTCTTCAGCCTAAGTGGCTCAGACTGTCCAATGCACCCCCCCCCCCTTGGAATGCACTGCACATATCAGGCCACATATTTATGCCGGGGGGGTCTGATTGCCTGGAGATACACTGTTCCTCTCACGGAGTCTCAACAAGTCTGGTCTCTTCACCATACCTTCGGCAGCACGCCCGCAGAGCTCTCCTGCTGCTTGCGTTTTTAACACGAACTGCTTTCTAAAATGGATAATTGAAAGTTTTTATGATCAGCAACACATTTAATTTTACTCCTGCATGTATTTTACATTTAAGAGCATGTAGCAAAATAATGAATTATTGATTGCAAACAATGATGACCGTCAAGATGAGCTGCTAATTGCATCCAGCCCTGCGTACCAATGTCAGATTCCACTCAATATTGCAGAAACAAAAGTCCTATAATGAATTTAATACAACAGCAAGATTGTGTCTCGTTTAATAGCTCTAACCTATTAGTGCTATATTTTCTTTGATATCCTAGACAAATTCCAACATGCAATTAGCAATAAAACCACCCAATAAAACACATTCTCTTAGCTTGGTTTTATTTCATTATGTTGATTTTAACATATCTCATGTGTTTCTGTCTGTCTTCTTGCATTGAGGCCTTTCCTAGACCACAACCCCTTTCCAACTTAGAGTTTTGTTCTCTCTTCGAGGAAAAGAATGGAAAGCTAGCGCTAACGCTTTGCAGCAATGTTTGTATCCGGTTTCGATATCACTCTAGCGGGAAAAACTGGTGAAAAATACCCATTAGCAAAAATAATATCAGATTGAGAGTAGCTGACTTGGCCCAGTGATGCTAACAGTGGCTCGTACTGCAAACCAGAGCGGAAGCAACGGTGCGTCTCCCTCCATCACAATAGCCATAGATGGATGGCTTAGGTGGGCCGCTCTGCTTCTCCTGTCCCCAATCGAATGTACGCCGTGCTTAAGATTTATGTCTCCGCTAATTAAATTCTGCAAACCTGGCAAAGCCTCCAGCAATTGTTATCTTCCTCGTAGATTTTGATTAGCTGGAGCTGAATTCATTATTGTCTTGTGGTGCTGTTCGGGGCTTATAAACATTACCCCCTAATTAAAAAGGATAACGCTGCCCATTTTATATCTCGGGCACTCAAAAGCGCTGCTTACCTGTCAAGAAAGAGAGGCATGCTCGTAATTAATCAAAACCCATACCTAAAGCAATACCATCAACAATCATATGCTTATTTTTAGTAACTTTTACTTAAATAAATTTGCCACATTGCAAAATTTAAATAGGTTAGAAAGTGCAGACACAGTTCTGTATGTGTGTATGTATGTGAATGGTGGACTTATTTGTGTGTTGTGCACAGAGAGCAGAGCCAACAGTCTGTCCAACATCAGAGGCTCCAGGCCAAAGCATTGATCTTGCAAAAACAAGAAGGAAGAACAGAAGGCCACAGGGTACATTTTATTTTATATCCATCTGCCACCAACTTGTGTTATTTCACTATCATATATCACAAGGCCCCACCTTTCAATCATCATTCCCACACGTTGTGCCCAATGCACTCAACCCATCTTTATAAACTGTTATTATTTGTTCTGCAGTATTTAACTTGACAAGTCACTCTTCTCATATTTTAAGCCCAGAGAGACACTCTGCTTTATAATGCTTTTTATTGGTTCTGGAGTATTTAGCTTGTCCAATCACCATCCTTTTATTGTGGGCCAACTATAGGCAGCATGACATTATAAGCCTTTTTATTGGTCTGGTGGTATTTAGCCTGGGCAATTGTACGTTTTGCATTGTGTGGTCACTATAAGCATCACAACTTTATATGCATTTTTATTGGTCTTGTGGAATTTACCTTGACCAATCTTCATTAGCATTACGATACTTCTTTTTCATATTTTCTAATTCACCAAGCCATCATAAAAGACTCATTCTTCAGTCAGCGAATTGGAAATTGCATTTTTAAAAGGTTAAACAAAAGGACATATTTAATGGAAGCGATCCTCCTGCTTTGAATCCTAAACATTCCAGGGAAGGAACTGCATTTCAAGTGTGATAAAGTGGAAGTAAGGAAATGATTATGGATAACAAATCTGTGTTAGAGAAATAAATCTTATTAAACGTGATACCATCAGTTAATCATCTGAATAAGTTTAAGTCGTCATATTCGCCTGATAAGCAGTTGTTTGTTGAATGAGGAAAGAGCCGTTGTTTTGCTTTTCATTTAAGGAAAGTCAGCGAACCATAAAAACGCAATTCATACAGTACAGAAAAGGCGAGAAAATCATATCACACAGCTCACTTTGGTGGGGTGAAGCTACATCAACAGAGAGCTAAACAAATGCAGTTTCTGTGTCTCCAGAGACTTTGAAGGGGGGCACAACTCTCAAGAAAATGACACTTTAGAGGGGGTCAATTTCTTTTTTTCTCAAAGTAATGGTATCTACACAGCGACTGGTGAAAGACTGTGCAGATATATCTCAAAGTGTCCTCACCATGGTCTGTGAAGCGACAGAAGTCTCGTCTCGAGCTGTGCACGACACAGGTGCCAGCTCGTGTGCCACTTTAAAGATAGCACAGAGCATCAAGTGTGCCCTGGTCAGCTCCGTAACAAGATAGTCAGCTCCACTATTTCACTAACTCATATTGATGTGGACTTGAGCTGGAATATTGTCATCATTTACATTAAAATTAGCCCAAATTTTTAATGGTTAGAAATGTTTAAATTTGTTTTTATTATATAACAGGACAGGTCATTTTACTAAAGTAAATGTAAGTCTCCCCCCCCCATTAATTAATTAGTTCCATACCAGTGATGCTCCAATAAGTCCACTTGCACTGCATATACGGCCTTATACATAGTGGCACAGTTGTTACAATATTGCCATTTCAGCAGTCAGAACTTGTTCATATGTACACACTATGCACACTTTACGTATCTTACAATATCCAATATGCCACTGAAACACTTTTCTTTTTTCTTGGCTGCATCTTTGATGTTGTTGAATTAATATTACATAATGTCAGTAAAGTAACAAGAAATCAAACTGCCCACGTAAGTTTCAGTGGTCACAGGGCACAGGTTCAGGGTAACCAGTAAATAAAGCATAATGTCTGACTTTGCAGTTAGCTAGTATTGCACACTGACTATATATTTTACGTTGTTTGTACAAAAGTGAATCCAACATAGCCGTGGGTTCATGGTTCATGTTTTTGGGAAAGGTGTATACCCAGGACCAGCGCTCAGGTCTGGGACAGCAATGCCACAAAGGTGATGTGTTAATGGTCAGCGAGTGGAGAAAGTTAAAAAATTACACACATCAGACTGATGTTTACATTATATTTCTGAAATATAGAGTGGAATAAACTGTAGAGAAAACAAGACAGCAAAAAGTAAGGTGGGACAGACACTGAGCAGGAGGTCTGTCTGAACTACCAGGCGGGTTACGGAGAGCGTTATGAGAGGTGCCATATTGTGGGACACCGAGGTCAACTCTCAAGCTACTAACCAAACAAATAAAAGAGCAGACCTGCCTTCTGTGGCTGCTTTTGGGAGAGCTTAGGCCATCAACAAAGGTGCCCAGTGACCCGGATAAATAACCGCAACACCAACGACAACAAGACAATTAAGAAGTTTGAAGGGAGGGGGGAGTCACACAGGTGGCATGAGTTTAAAAATGAGACTGCCAAGTGTGATGCTGGGAAACAGGTCAGCCAAGGGCATGAATTGGGCAGACCTCTGTTGGGCCAGCATCTGGAGGGTGAGACTCAGCGGTGAACATGACACAGCTGGCAGCGAAGCTGCCATCAGGGGAGAGAGGGTTGTATTATTGAAAGCCCAAATACTCAGTATGACGCATTGGCTGTACACACAAATTGATTCAGCCTTCTTTTGCCTTTGGCAGAAAACAGCAACATGGTTGGAGACCAATGAGGGTGGATTATCAGGCATCTGGAAGGATTAGAGGAGTGCAGTAAGTACAGAAGTTTGATTATCAGACAAAAGCCAAACACCAGCTCCTTCACCACATAATCTCCCGTCAACCGATACGTGTGACGTGACGGCCCTCAGAAGAACGACGGGGAATTTTACTGCATAGAACATATTCATATTAAAAACGAGCATATTAGGGGAACAGCACAGGTAGGACGGTTCGGAGACAAAGTGAAAGAGGAGAGACTTAGATGGTTTGGACACATGCAGAGGAGGGATACAGAGTATATAGGGAACAGATTGGTGAAGATGGAGCAGCCAGACAGGAGGAGAAGAGGAAGGCCAAAGAGGAGGTTCATGGACATATTGAAGGAGGACATGAAAGAGGTTGGGGTGACAGAGGAGGCTGCAGAGAACAGGTTGGCATGGAGAAGGATGATCTGCTGTGGCCACCAATGCAGGGAGCCGCCAAAAGAGGAAGAAGAAGAAGAATAATTTATTAGTATGGCTCAAATAGGAACATAACATATTTTATGTGCAAATCAAATAGAAAATGCAAAGAAAAAATTACTTCAAGTGTTGTCTACGTGCTTGTTAGAGCGTTTCTCATGACCTGGTGTTATAGATGCAAATTGCAAAAAAAAAAAAGGTTAATCTATCTTTACAACCAACACAACCATGTCTTGTTTTACCAGATGCCAACTAAGACTCTCTTTTGCCTGTGTGCCATATTAATTTCAGTTTTAAAGAAGTATCAATTAAAAGTCTGACACCTTTGAAGATCTCACCAATTTTCACTTGGCTTGTTAAGATTCCGAAGTGCAACTTCAGATGAGCAGTACAGCACACGTACTCCCTGCATTAAACAACGAGTGACAAAATCAGCAACGATCCTGCAGTATCATTACTTTTGTCTTTGAACATGGATTCTGCAAGTCTTTAAGTATAGATGGTCCGCGAGTTACAATGGTTCATCTTACGACTTTATGATTTTACAATGACTGTAGCAATATGACAAAATTGTAAAAAATATTTTAAGTTTCATGCACCAGGAAAACGTAGCAGCGTATTCAGTGCGATACGTTGGGACTCTGCTGGGATGTACGCATCTCCCGCCTTGTGACACGCCTCACTCTCCCCCAGCGAGCGACAGAGTT
>JABJVR010006577.1:0-12320 GCA_025773905.1 Chitala chitala
ATATATATGTTTAAGGTCAGTTATCACTTCAGTCATTTGTACTTGTATTTTAATGTGAAGTGCATTGAAAATCTTAATGTCAAACTACTCAAGATTTATAGTATGTGTATTTGATGTTAGTTTAAAAGTCACAATACACTTTGGACTCATCAGAGGTTGAAGAGTATCCCAGTTCATTTCCACCTTTCCAATATGATGGGGTTGCAGTGACTCAGTGAAAGACCAGATACTCAAGTTCTCTAGTGTTACCGACATATTTTTAGTTACCACTGCTAGAGCTATTTTTGCTTTCCTATTTATACCAAATTCTAAGGAAATTAAGACTGAGATCAGCGAACTTCCGTCTATATTCAAACAAATCACAAAATATAGATAACTTTTTACCATAAGAATTCATATGTAACTGCTTCAGAGTGCATGTTTAATTTCTCCATTTCTAGTCATGGGATGTAGTTACTAATCTATAGATCTCTTTACAAATTCTGCCAAGAAACAGTATAACTGTGTCAGAATGCAAACATGACAAAAGTGATCTGTGGTAAATATACACATAAATAAATCATATTCAAAATAGACAATTGCTGGATTGTTGAACTGGCCTGACCATAAAACCAAGCTTCATATTAAATGTATGCAGTTTCTGTCATTATGCAATAACTGAACAGTACTGAGGGGATCTTGTCTTACAGATATGTAAATACTAAGGCACAGCTAGTACTGAGAAGGGTCCGCCTTGCTGTGAAGAAACCACATAAAGAGTCTGATTCATCAGATGACAAAATGCATTAAGTCCCCAGTGTCTGCAATTTTCAAGTTCAAACCAGTAAGTGGGCCAATGCAAAAACTGTTGCTATCATGTAGAACTGCCATGGCCAACACTATAAACACTCATGCCAGTTGAAGAGAAATGTTCCCAAGAAGCTGGGAGATGGCATTACCATGTGTACCCCCAGAAAAACAAAGAAGAAATAAAATCCCCTGATGGAACCTGGTTTATGTCACCTGTGCATAGACTGCTGTTCATCTGATAAACTGATAAATGTTGCATAACAACTAAAAGTCTATTTTCCTCTGATACATAAAATGTTTTAGAACTATGTTGAAACCATCTTTAATTTGACATGAAGGTTGACGTTATCCAAACAACCAGATATGAATATACTTGTGACTACTTACAGCACCATTTTAAGTTAAGGGTGTCAAGAACAGTGATTATTTTATTTCACCACATGAATCGTGTTAACAAACACTTTTAAAGTATAACAAACTTTAAGCAATATCCTCGACTGAGCTTTAATGTAGTACAATTTAGTCTATCAGACCTGTTGAACATTGCCATACAATACACAACGTTGCCTAAAGCAAAGTATTGACTGATCTGTGAAATATATTGCTATAACATTAATCTTTTTTATAATATTGTTTTCAGAATCACGAAATTCGAGCGCATTCAAACATGGACCATATGTTTTACTGGTCATCACCTAAACGCTTTCATTTGAAGTAGAACAGACAGATTACACAATTTTCTTATGAATTTAGCCATCTTAGTTAGGTATAATAAACATCTTCTTTTTAATGATTCTCAGTGACTGCTTTTCACATCCTTTCATATTTTCTATAATCTTCTAATGAAACGCCGCATTTAGCCTACGTGAAACTGGCAGCTATCGGACTAGTCTTACGTCATTATTAGCAAAGGCAGACTGGGCAAATACGTCATTAATACTGTACTAATACTTCGATCTTTCTTTGTTCTGCTCTTTGTACAAATATTGTAACATTCACAAACGTTTACACTCCATTTGGTAAATTGCACCGCTGTTTGATTAATACACATAGGATCGCTAACACGGTTCACTTTTGTGCTGTTTTATGGCCATACTGACATGATGGTGTTCGAAAGTTTAACATCTTTGCTCTTTCTGAGATTAGAGTTTGAAAATGTATGGGCACAAGTTTTATTTATTTAGCTTTTGGTACCTCTCCGTCATAGTTAGTCTTTCCTTTTAATGGAAACTTTATTTTACATTACTTGGTTGAGGTTTCAGTCAGATAAGTTTCCAAATGATCTTGACTATTATCTTGTCAAGATTTTAAGTAATGTTTAACTTAATCTAATATACATATAATACAATTTCACCCATACAGTACGTCTGCACGCACACGTAAAAGTTCAAGATTCACAATACAGAACTGTAACACGAGTTGCGCTAGTAGTTTAAAATCATAAACGGTAAACTGAAACAAATAAATCGAATAACAGGATTGCACCAAAAACCACGCAAACGTACAATAATATCAATGATTAACTCACATTCTTTTTATTGCAGAGGCAGTTGATCTCTTTGTAAAATCATTATTTCTTTCTTTGTTCGTCCAATGGGAGTTTGTTCATTCTTTGAAAACTTTTACAGCCGTCGAAACAAAACGTTTAGGGATCATTCTTTTTGCCTCAGCTGTATTTCCACATTAATGCAATAAGCAAATCGTTTTCTATCAAAACGTGTGGTATTTAAGTACTCTGATGAACCTGCCGCGTCCGACAAGATGCTGGAACCTCCTTTCACTGGACAGGAATCTGTGAGGCAGCGCAGCTGGACCCGTCACGTTTGAGCGCCCCACCCTAAACACATCACGACATCCCAGGAGTTTATAAAATGACCTCAATCACTTAAAAAAATTTGACGATAATAATTCTGCATATGCTCCGGTTGGTGTAGATTTCATTTCAAACATTTCGAACTGCTGCGGTTTATGGAGAAGATAAAAAGTAAAGACGAGATGATATGTACGATGACAGACATGGCTAATTTGCATTTTCTTTTAATGTCAGCATTAAAATACATTTCCTGAAGATTAGTTGACCGGCAGAATCAAACGTTTTAATTTGCATGCCGCGTCTAATAGAATACATTAAACGGATTAATTTAATTTGCAAGACCCAGATTACTGTTTCGCTACAGCAACAGTTTGGTTTCTACAACACTGTAAACTCCAGGTACTAACAGGTATTTTCATGTTAGTAAGATTACGCACAAACATTTTTGGATGTATAATGACATCACAATAGTTTTACTGAGATATTCACGCAAACCAAAAAAGATGTCAGCGTCCCTGGCATGCACGGGGTAGCCTGCGGCTTAGTCAGGAACAGCTGTTCTACCCGGGACAAGAGCCTAGGACAGTATAAATAGAAATCTGACTCTAAAACCAAAAACTGGACTAATGCGCGATGACAATACTTCGATTAACAAATTTAGCAACGGTGCAAAATACAGTATATACATAACGTATCAAAGCCATATGAGCTAAACTCCGAAACATTTTGGAAAACACTGAAATTTTTTATTACACCAGTTTTGCTTTGCATACAGAAATATAGTTGGTAAATAACTTTAACATTTTATCGTTTTGTGTGTTTAGACGTCACTACATAAATCAATTTCCGATTATCTCAAGTGTACTACTCCTAAAAATAAACAATTTTGAGTACATATGGTAAATTGCGCACACCCATGCGTCAGTAACAAACCCTCTCATTAATAACAAAAACACAACGAATGAGGAAAGTATGAGAGGAAAACCCCAATGTAGTTTTGATTTGCATCAGTATCAAACCGTAGAAAAAAAACACAGGAGGCGGCAAATTATGCTTGAGGTGACGGGCAGAGATAAGCTCCATATCCTTTATGGTGCTTCCAGGTAAACAACGAACAAAAAAGGAATAATAAACGTGAGGCGGTCAGCAGGTCTGTATTCACTTTCTCGTGAAGATGAAAAACCATTGTGGCAGTATTATTTTGTAGTCTCTGCCAAGATGTTCACTTTGATATGATTTTACAAATTAAAAATTCATTTTCTGTAAAAAAAAAAAAAAAAAAGTCAGATATACAGTATGCATACACACACACCATGATATTAGTTAATTTGATAGAAAACTTTTCTAATTTTTCATTGACTTTCTAACCGATTAAATTGTCAAGTTTGCTTATGCTCATAAGCATGTCATTATGAAATGTACTAGTCCTATATTGCCAATAGGTTTACATCCTCCTAGCACTGTGAAATTCTGTACCATATTTACAGTAGAGTGAAGTGTTTGAAAAGTAAAATTTTTTTGTATACAACACCACTGTTCATGTTAGGATATCAAATTCTTCTTCAAAGAGGCTGAGTGTAATGTTAAGGCAAAATGACCACATGGAAGCCCTATTCAGAACTCTCTGTAGCTCTAACCAGTAAGGTGAATATCACCAACATTTGTACACATATTATTAAAGGGATAAGGAGAAGGATTCCAGGGTAAAAAAAAAAAAATAAAAATAAAAAATGTAGTTCCAAAACTTGCCTCTAAGGCAAAATATGGAGCTGTACAACACTATTTTCCATATGGAACTACAATAACTTCCCAGGAATCCTTCTCCCCAATTGTCCTCTACAAATTTTAGTGACTTTGCATTTATTGGTTAAAGCTAGAGAGCTCTGAATAAGGAAACTTTAATTATAACCAACGTGCACTTCAATTTAGTAACAGTACCATTTTTTACAGTTTAACTGGAAATGTCTGCATACGAAGTAATTTAAGACCACAGAACCCTTCAACCAGTGAAAAACCCTCAGACATAAACGAGGTAACAGTTCTGCCAGTTCTTTATTGTTTGTAAAAGCAGTAAATCCTTTAACATGTAAAAGGTCCTGATCATAAACCCAAGTGATTACCAAAGCCCCAGCATGTTTATAAAGCATGCATGCAAGCACAGGTATATAAAAAAAAAAAAAAAACATTCAAGGGTGTATCTTAATGAAATTTAACTTTAAATATTCTTTCTAGAACTCGGCTACTGTCCAACTTGGACTCCAGAGTGGAGACACAGACGACATTGTTGTTTACAGTGATAATGAGGGGTGCAGCAGAATTGCTTTCTTCTGATAGAGCCAGTGTTGGAGTAATGGCCCCTTAGTTCCTACAGCCAGATAACCAGGAGAGAGGCGCATAGGACAATAGTCTCATTCTTTGCCAGTGGTCAGTAACTTGAGGGCTTTCTGCAGATTCTGCACGGCAGTGTTGACGTCCTCGTACTGCAAGGCACTTCCTGCGTACTTGCAGTACTTCTGGGCCCTGGTGAAGTCTTCTGGAGTTAAATGAACATCACCTGTTATGAAATGAAAAAAGAAAAAAAAAATAAAACCCCAAAGACGTTAAGTAGCCTGAAGTGTTGCAAGAACTAAAAACTGGGTTGGCCTTCTTTGTGACAATTCATTATACCCTGAGCACTTTAATTTTTGTATTATTTTCTTCCTTTCAATAGCTTTATCTTTATTGACATCTTCAAAAATGTTGTAGGTGGTGGTGTACAGCCAAACAACATAATGTGGACAGATCTACATGACAGAGGAATGTTTGACTATTTACATCAAGAACAGTCTAACAGAAAAATGCCTTCACTGACATTTTCTCACATTTTAAGCAACTGTCTGCATGTAAAATAACTAGATAAAGTTCTACCTTTTTTATCCTGTCTACTTTTAGCAGTACCCCAGTTTCAACTTCCCCTGAATCCAACAGACGTAAAGAGGACCAGGGACTTTTTTTTTTTTAATAATTGCTTTTCAGGCAATAAATATTACATCTTCAGGAGAAGCAAGCAGAAATGCTGGTTGCTGATCCTAATGAATGCACAAGAGGCTGTCTATAAGATGAAATGCTCCACTTGCAAATGGCAGTGGGTAGAGCTGAGGTTAGCAATACATTTATACAATTATGTTTAGCTAAGTCTGATACTCCTAGACATTTTTTAGGAACTTGAAAGATCTGAGAACATTGTATACAAAACAGTTTGTTAATTATGTCACAGCTTTAAAAATATATGCAGAATGTTGTGTTAAATACAGATCACTTAAAAATACGTGTGATGTGCTGTGCCCTATGAAAATTACCAGGCAAGATAAACCTTTCAAGCATGGCCCAAATATGGGCTTTGTCCGCTCAGTTTAAAAGGGGGGAAAAGCTTATTAACCAGAGGTTTAAATCAACATACTATTCATATTTTGATTGGCTACAAGACACATTAACTTGAAAACCACACAACACTCAGGCCAAATTACATTTTAAACTGTAAAAGTAAGAAATTGTACCCAAGGCTCCCAAACCAAAATATTTCTGCTGAGTTTCCTGGAGTCCAGCTGTTTAAACAAAATTGCTCTTCTTGAACTCTTACAATTGATAATGTATCACTGGACACACAATAAAAGTGTATTTGAGAGTGATGAACAAACAGGTGACCTGAAGCCTTCACTATTTAGTGGTTTTCCTGGATCTGCAGCTACACCCAGCACATGGGGAATATAAAGGGACAATGCAATAAACACAAGACATTTCAATTTAACCAGTCACACAAAGTAGCGCACTGGAAAAGTGAAAAGAACAAATAACAAACAAGTAACAAATATGTTTAACAAAATATTAATCTGTTCTTCCGATTCTTAATTTTTCAGGTTTTTGAGATCATTCTATATGTTCTTCATTCTTTTAAATCATTAATATAACTACATACCTCATTAAGACAATATGCATTTACAGATGCTCTCAACACTAGCTTCGAAAAGCTTAGAAATCTACTGTTCATTTTATTTTGCTTCAGCAATGAAATATGTCAATGGTAATAACACTATCACTACTAAAATTTTTAAGTGTAATGCCTCAAAATTACAGAAATGAGAATAGACAATGAGTGTATCATTTATATTTAGTCTTACAATAAAGGTTCAGGACTTCAGTTTCAACACTATGATGTGAAACACTATACCTTCTGTTAGTGGTACCACAGTCTCTCCTCTCATTTCAGACCAGTGGTGGCGATTATTTGGGTTTGGTCTGTGGTTGCATTTCTCTCACCCGCTCTGGAGTCACTTACAGCGGGTTTACAGTCTCTGTGAGGCCTGAAGTCGGCCTGCCCGCAAACTACTGAGCCCACCAAAGCCTGGCATGAGGCACGTGTAAAGCGGAGTGCAGGGGGATGTGTGTGTGGGATGTGTTAGGACTAGAGTGTCAAATGGCAGACGAAGGGGTGTACACTCTGCAGAACGTACCATGCTGGTTACCTCCAAGCAATGACGGGTCGATGGTGGGAATGGCACGAGGAAGGGGCACTGGCTTGCTGGGTTCATCTGTTTAGGATGGGACAGAAAACACACACACACACACACACACACACAGTCAGGAGAGTAGACTACCCAGAAACCGTCATGGGGCTTTTTGCAAAAAGCTGACGACATTCAGCTTCACAGTATCGTTAACATGATTATCTTCGGTTAGATGGTGAAATTGGGAAATAATAAGTAGTTAAGGTAACCAAGAGATTTCAGGGTGTCTGGACTCCTACTCTACTGACAAAAAATTATTCTGTTTTGATAGTTAAAAGTGTCAGGGGCTAAAAAATACAAGGAACAGAAAGGCAAGCAGGGTTGTATAAAGCACCTGAAAGCCACACTCAAGTAAAAGTTATTTTATAGTAAAATATCTGAAGTAAAAGTCAAAGTCACCCAATGTAAGTTCTGTTACTTAAGTACAGTTAAATACCTTCACTTAAGTATCAAAAGTAGTTTCAGAATAAATGTACTTAAGTATTTAAAGTAAAAGCAGAAGTATCATTAAAAAAGCAATCAGAATTTAAATTCCGAATTTTTATTTTGTAGTGCCTTCTTTTCCAAATTTTTTATTATTGCACCACCTAAAATTAAAACAAACATGCACACATATTGAGCAGCAAAAAGAAGCTATCATGGAAACAGCAGCATCCTCCTCTAGCTGCACAGTACTGTAAAAATTGAGGTCTTTAAAGCTTAATGAACTATAACAGAACAGACATTAACTGAACATAAAGCATTATAGAGATAATCATTTCATTATCTGTAACATTTAGCAATAACACTGGTAACACAAAAAAACCAAGTTTTCCTTCCTTCCTA
Organism: Chitala chitala; assembly: GCA_025773905.1. Classification (NCBI taxonomy): domain Eukaryota; kingdom Metazoa; phylum Chordata; class Actinopteri; order Osteoglossiformes; family Notopteridae; genus Chitala; species Chitala chitala. Next base: position 7,972 of record JABJVR010006577.1, read on the forward strand.
TCATTTCTCCATCTGTCCCATCACTTCTCTTTCCCTAAATCTATTAAGGCCTCGCTTTCATTCTTCATCCTTAAATTCCTTCCCTACATTTACAACCAAGGCAGTCCTTACTTGCAGATGAGAAACCTGTTGTTTAGCCGCAAAAGAAGTTGGTTTTCAAAATTGTGAGAATGAGAGGTGTTGTTAGAGAAGTTATGCTGGCAGTCATAGCAGGTGTTGGGGCAGCATCACAGGAGGATGCTGCTGCTTCCATGAGAGCTTCTTTCTGCTGCTCTTTTGACCTGCCCAAGCTTGTTACACTGAAGTCACAGAATGAAAACCAAAACTTTGGTAGTATATTCTGTTTTTTGTAGTAAGTAAAAAAAATGCCAAGTGGGAAATGTATCGGAATAAAAGTATGTATTTTATTTAAGAAAAGTTGAGAAGTCGACAGAAGTGTAAAAAATTAAGTACAGATACTCCTCAGAAATACTTAAGTACTGTAACGAAGTATAAAATCAAATTAAATAAACCTTTTTTATAGTACCTAACAGCAACTAGAGTTGAACCTAGGTGCTGAACAAAGAATAAAACCAGTAATACAACCTGTAATACAATAACAAAGTACTTTGTTACATTACATCACTGAAGCATGCATAAACAAAACTCCAGGATGCACTGAAGAATAACATTTTTAATAAAGTTTGTTAGAAGTGTTAACATAAAAAGTTAGACAAAAAGGGGTAGTCTTAGGATGAAAAGTAAAATCTATATGACCTGTTGCTTCATCTTTTTGACTGACAGCATGACATACAGCACCTGCGTGACCTGGGTGTGACTTGGGATGGTGTACACTAAACTTCAGGGAGAAACCCAAGAAAGGAAGGATGCCACGTCCCCCAACCACTTCAAATTTACGTGCAGGAAAGCGGAAAATAAACAATTCATAACAGGAAGCCCGGGGCTGACAGGATGCTGTAGATACTGCTCAAAGGTAAAGCATAGTGTATTCTGGTAATAATTAATTTTGCAGCAAAATAATGCACGTTTTTTGGTAATTACATATTTCGTCTTAGTTTAAGTGGTGAAAATTAAACTGCAAACACAGTTAATGGGTTTGCAGTGTGACAAACCTTTGTCAAAGACATCTTAGTCAACAGTTAAATAGTTCATGGCACTTTTAATCTCCACGAAGGATAGTCTTTTTGCCATTAAAATGGAACGAAAGAATTATTCTTTATTAGGAAAAATTTGTAGTTAGGAAAATAAATTAGGTCAAATTATATTTTTCTTTGGATAAAACATTTTCCACAGAGTACATTTGAAACTAACAAGTTTGTGATTTTCCTGGTTCTTACACTTTTATTAACTACTCTTCAAGGATCACATATTATGAAAAGACACATTATAAAAGAGCATTTCAGTGCTCACTTTTGACTTGTAGTGTAACACTGCTGTTCATATGTACTATTCAGTCAAAACATTATAATCATATGGGCCATAACTACATTTAAGTCTAACGAGGCCCTCTCTCTCTGCGAGGCCTGCCAGGGACAAACGCCTTTCTGGTGCCTTTCCAGTATACGCACACTAAGCAAGTGTATACAAGGCTGCTGTAAAGGAAAGGTGCTCCCTATTGTTACCTCAGTAAGAAGGTACTTTGGCTTTTCACATTTTCATTTTTTCAGCCCATATTGTCTTTATGTTGATAAAGGGGACCGTGAGACAATAGATATGAAGCCAAGTCTGTCAAAATCTCACACATAATAACCACTATTTACTCAAATTCAAACCAGATTCATTATTATTCATAATCTACCAGCACCCTTGCTAAGCAAATCTATTGTAACTTCAAACACAATCATATATTCAGAACTACAGTGCAGTAAATAATTCTCAAATTTCAGGCCCTGTGGCACGCAACATGTACCTGCTGGGGGTGGGACCTCTGCTGGGGTGTTGGCAGGGGCATGGGCGCCAGGCGGTATCTGGATGTTGTTGATGGTGGAAGGCGGAGTCACAACCGCAGGGTTCGTAGGAGGCACAAAGGGCTGGACAGGCGACGGAGAATAGGGGCCCATGGAGGATGCGCCACCCTCAAAGCCGAAGTCATCTGGGAAGGGGGAGGAGGTAAGGTGGAATGTCAAGCACAGACACACCAGTGCAAATGGCAGCACTGCAAAGCCTGAACACACACTAATTCCTGCTTACACTGGTAGAAAACTGGTCATTGCATGTTTGCTTGTGCCATGGCATGGAACTCCAATGAGCACATTTAATCCTAACATCATGTGCATGTTTATACTTTCTTTCCTATGAATAACAGCCACTTCAATACATTTTCAAGAAAACAAGGTATAATTATGGTTTTATTTTTCCATTTTAGAATCAGCTTGTTCATTGTCAATGGGTAAACTGAGGATGGGAAAGTCAAACAAGAGGGCTTCCTATTTTCAAATATTAGTGGTGATGCAATGGAACAGGTTAGGTGACAACTACAGCTGTGGGACTAAACCAATCAAATATCACCACTTGGTTCACGCTCCGATGTTCCCGCAGCAACAGTGAACCACTTGCATTGAAGTGGCTGAACACAAACAACTTTGCTCTTATGGAAAAATTGGGAAAGCTGCCCTTACGGGAAAGTCTCTTGGATTCAATTAGTTCAATGCAAAAGTTTATAACAAACAGCTTCAATATAAATCTGAAATTCTTAAAAGCAAGAACCTAATATTTCAATCCATTTGAAACAACCTTCTTGCAAATGTGATTAATTCAGATATAATGTATTGTACATTGGAATCACACCAAGCTACTTTATTAGATTTCCATAATGAGCACCTCTGTGAACATTAATTAAACCTGAATATTGTCCTGTCCTTAACTATATTACATTTTCTATGTGAGTGAATCAAATGAGACCACAGTCATCCATGCTAATAATTCAATACATACTACATTTGTAAAATATTTTGATAAACAACTTCAAGTACTAAAAATTTGTTAAGTTTACTTGGGTAGATCTGTGCTACTTTAAGTTTTACTAAAGAAATGTAAATTTCATTTTCAAACCAACAGGAATCTATTTTTGCTTCAAGTCCTCTGTGTTAAATTTGAGAAGAACTTTGAGAAGTTTTCATAAAGAGAAAAGTAATTATAAACTTGATAATTTTATTTCTTTTACATTTCTTTTTTTAAATGTGCGTATTTCAACCAGAACTAGGGAGCAGAGCACTAAAAATGTTATGTGTCGTCCATATATATTTATTGTACACAGAGAAAGCCCTGCAAAACCTGTATGCCTTCAGCAATAAGCGAAGACATCAACACAGTACACACTACATGACTGAAAAAAAATCCTGGAAATAATAACAGAACAGAGCTATATTTGTATTCTTTCCATTTCAGTTTCCCAATGCTTTCAAACACACCAATGTACTGTAAAGGTTTAAAACATTCCATGTTTATACATGAACAAATTTAGGTGAAAGATACCCATGAGATTAAGGCAAACATATTTTAATACATTTTCAATTACAATAAAACCCAAGCCATATTAAACAAACACCATACACAAAAGGCATCCTTAAAAAAAGCAGATCTTACGGCAGTGTTAAAAATGTGAAACACAAGCCAACTGAACATGAGCGGGCGTGAGCCAGCGGCCTGGCCAAACTGCTAAAGCAAACTTGCACATTGCCCATTTTCCAACTAACTGGCTTGGGGGGAGGGGCATGTGTGGAAACAAAAAAATTGAATGGGTCTGTGTTACGCTGGAGCTACATGAAAAGTATGAAGCATTTTTAATTTTATGTCCTGTGGCAAATTGTATTGGCTAATTAAAACAGGGAGAAGCCAAAATGGATTGGAATTTGCGGCTAAAATGAAAGTACTCAGAGCTGTCCGTACGCCAAATGCTAAGAGAAGAACTTAGAGTGTACTGCTTGCAGACCAACATTAACTAAGACCGCAGCTTCTTAAAGTCATTTTACACAACTCAATGTATAAATTGCAATCGTTTTTAGGAGTGCAGGTCCAAACCCTAAAGACAGCAGCAGTAATGAAATACAATCCTTATTTACCTTCGCTACCAATAGTCAAAGGTAAAAACATTAACATAGGTAGCAGCACCAACACCACAAATGTATGCACGGGAAGCAGATAGAACTGCATTTTACATACTTTTTAAAATTGATTTTTATAAAAGGAAAGAACTTACACTCATCGGCCACTTTATTAGGTATACCTGTTCAATTGCTTGGTAACACAAATTGCTAATCAGCCAATTACACAGCAGCAACTCAATGCATTTAGGCATCTAGATGTGGTGAAGACGACTTGCTGAAGTTCAAACCGAGCATCAGAATGGG
>JABJVR010006579.1:0-12317 GCA_025773905.1 Chitala chitala
TCGCAAATTTTTGTACCCTGGTTTCAAGCCTTTTTTAAAACCTGCTGTTGCTTTGTTTCACAAAAACGTAAACAAGCTTATAATTTATCAAATTTTTTTTTTTTTTTTTTTTTTTTTTTTTTGGTCAGTGTAATTGCCAGCCTATTAAGGACGTCCAGCCAGAGTACAGTGAAAGCATGACTGGAGAATTTTCAGTGGCTGTTAGCAAGAGCATGGGTTTGGTTTCAACAATGTTGGGCACCAAATTGGGCCCCTTGCACCCCTAAACACAAGGGACAGTTTGGTACCACATTGGTAGGAATATAGCCTTACAACCCATACCAAAATCTAAACCCTTGGCAGTTAGTCTTGGGAATGTGGGCTGGGTATTCTTTACAGTTGTAGCAGCTGCTAGTGGGAAATTGAGTCATTAATGTATCCTGCCTGTCAATTCCAACATTCTTTCCTATGGAAACAATTTGCCACTGATCCTAGTCTGTCAACACCCCCTCATCATAGCACAGCACCATCAACCACCCCAGCTTCTACTGCTGTCTTTGGGTCACCATTTTGTATATTTTTCACATGTGTGAGCAGTTAGACCTCTGGATCACACATGCACCTCCATGGTGTACATATTTGGAGTGCGGTTTGTTACTGTAATCAGTTGGTTTGTGTAAATGCATGTTTTAACGGCTTATGTAGGCATTTGTGACAATTTATAATCTGCAAATGAGTATTATTTCAAATGCAGATTTAATTGCACAATTGCAATTTGCATGTTGTGCAAAGATTTACGGCCATGTTAATGCATTTAGTTACTCTAGTGTAATATCAGTGGTAAAATAGCATGATAATATAACCCATTGCTGATTGTATGGACTTTTTCCACAGTGACTTGCTAACCATACGGAAGTCTGTAGTTGAAGCTATGCTATGTTCAAAACACAATGGTAATTTAGATTATTTTAAAATGGCAGGCTTTTGACAAGCAGGTGTTTTACTTAAACATGTCCTGCTGTATTCTAACATAGAAAAAGCTAAAACACCATCAGCTACTTAAAGTGAGGCAAGATTTCAGTCTGGCTCCTACTGAACTTTAGAGGGCTCTAGACGAACATAGAAACTGTGATGATAAACCTTCAGCTGTGAACGGACATCCATTTTTCCAACCTTTTATTACTGGGTGCCAGAAGAAACATCTTGTCTCTTAGGGACCTTAAATATAAAAATCCTGAAATGGTAAAATCTTGTTACAGACCAGCTTAAATAAAACGGAGTGCAGGTGAATCATTATACCACATGTTGGCCACCTCTGAATGATTGTGTGTGTATAAAAATACTGAACGTGGCCTTAGCAGCTGTCGTGACGATGTGCTCCGTTTTGAGGTTTTCAGAGCAGCCACGCTAAGCACAACCCATGTGGCTCTGTTCAGGTAACTGAGAGAGCAGACTCCTGTACTAACACATACTTGTTTAAAAAAATTTATATCCAAATAAGGTATACTGAAATATTTTGGAATTTATAGAGAAAGTAATACTGCTGATTGTCCTCTGTTTTATTAAAGTGAATAGCACCTTATATTCAAATGTTTTCTCAAATCTTTTTCTAATTAGGCAGCAATATTTCATTTCAATCTGAACTCTGTTTTGAGTTTAAGACCCAAATAACACAGTTCATTCTAAACTGATGGGCAAATTTATACTGGGCCTGTCACATAATCGTTGGCTACATGTCACAACGCTCCTCACAGAAAGCCTTGTTTGCATCTTTCTTTGATATGCACTCGTGGCACCTGTCCAGGTACGAGGGCTGAAGGTGACACGGGCTCTGCAAACAAACGTGTGAGCAACATGAACGGATGCTGAGCTCAAAGCTTCTACCCCAGTGCCAGTCTGCTCACACACTCAGCAGTTTTCACAGCGCTCTTCCTGTAAGCCTGGTGCTGTAGACAGAATTTGATCATGGTGGCACCAGCAGTATTACTTTGATCGTAATTGCACCATTGTGAAGACTTTGATGCCCTTGATTGAGAGGAATGCAATACTCCCCCCTTCCCTTCATTCCTCCATAGGGGTCCGTAACATGTTGTGTATACATTGCTCCTACTTTCCTCTCTTGCTTGACTTTCCCAGTGATAGATTCCTTGAATGTGTTCAATACTTGGAGCTGGTTTTTCTCCTGTATCTACCACACCAATATTTTTTGCCCTTTTTCCTCACTGACATTTAAACAGGGGGCAACAATAATTGTCCTTAACTACAGAAGTGACTTTATGTAACCTGAGATACTTCATAATTTGACTCATGAATATAATAGAAACAATTAGCTCAGATTTTACCGTAATTCTAATAAAAGTATTAAAGTAGTTTTTGTACTTTTAAATATGTAGCTGTTGGTTTATTTCACATAACCATTTTGTGTTTAACGTTTTTTTTTTGTACATTTCAATTGCTATGATATTTGAACAGGCCCTGGTGACCCCAGTGCCACACAGTGTCATGGTGCTATTGTGACCCCATATGTTTTGCATATCACACCATTACAAAACGCATTGTCAACTTTTATCTGATTCGGCACATTCTGAAGTCTTCAAATATTGTATTTCATATACTGTAACACAATCTCTTATTCTCAGTCCATCTGTGATGAAAACTAAGCAAATTATAGATGTCAGGTCTTGAAGGTGGCACTACAAAGGTGAGAGGTTGTGTTGTGTTATATTAATCTGGTTGTTTGTTTTCATTCTCAGTGAAGATATAGCACACATCTAATGTCCAGACCGATGTAAACTCCATCCTCCCTTAAAATGTTGGACTGAGAATTTAACTTTACGTTAATGCCCGAAAACAACAGTACGTTTTATGCCCTATGGATTGTCAGGAGTGGAAGCAGTGTCCTTATATTTTGTGTTAGAGCTACCTTTATGTTAGTCTCTATAGATTTTGTTTTCAGATTTCAGTATTAGTTTGGTAAACCCCGTTGCTAGTAATTCTTATGTACAGTAGGACCCCCATATCTGCTGATCCAGTATCTGCTGATTCACTTAACCATGATCAACACCAGCGGAAAAAAATATTAAATATTAAAACAACACAGTTCACAACTTTTAAACAGCGCACCAATCAAGTTCACACTGTACAGGCAAGAATGAACATGGTGAAGGGGGCACACCGAGTGACGCCAATACTGATTCAACTCCTTTGTTTTGGTAACGGTGGAAACTGATGGGGACTGCGCCAAGTGCTTGTGAGAAGCTGTAGCATGGAGCACACAATAATGAGGATGAATTTTGGAAGTGAGAGTTATGTTTACAAGTGTGTAATTACAACTGAACACTGCACATCTTTCAGGAAGTCTCTTGTGCAATGTTTTTAATTCCCCAACCAGAGACTTCCTGTAGATGTCTTGGTTTCTCATTGGTTCTTCAGCCCTGGTGATTGGTGTTCTTGTTCTCCAAATCAGAGTCAGTCCCGCGACGCAGTAATGTGAAGCAGTTACGACGGGGAATTTTAAAAAGGGTAATACGTGTGGATACGGGGGTACAATTGTATATCGTTTACAAAAAATGTTGCAAGATGTATTTCTTTTCTCTAAACATTTCTTTTGAGCGCACCTCCTCACTTTATATTAAACCTCTTACATACACATAATACCGATATATGGACACGCATGCAAAGAGCAGGTATTAGAGAGCCGCATGTAATTTGGCATAAAAGCAGTTGTTTAAACGGAAATAGAACATATTAATTGGGGGCAATGACTTCAAGAGGCTCAGCTGTAAATCCATCAGACATTTTACTCCACAGAACCTCAGTCAGTGACATAGGACTTTCAATTCATACCTCATTTCCTCAAGTTCTTTAATGAGCCCCTAAGAGGTATTGCTTTATGACCTGCGTCTTCTAACCTGACTCAAACAGTAAGCCTATTCAGGTCTGGTGGCTAACAGTTAAGTGGAAAAACAGTTCATTGTTTCATTGCAAATGAGGGGAAGGCAGTGCACCGACAAATGTAGAAGTTGTGATGGTCATATTGGTTATACAAAGGCAGACATAGCACAGCACACATGAAGCACAGTATGACACAAAAACACATGCAAAGGGAGACATGAGATGAGAGAACAACTAAAGGTGACTCTAGGTCCCCATGGTAACATAGTTGCCTAGTAACATAGCTCTTTATTAAAGAGGAGTGGTGTGTGTGGGGATGTAGATTTTTTTTGGCACTGAACTTGATAATCAGTGTCAGTTTATATAATGTTACCAACAAAGTTTGGTTGTATGAGACTGCTGACTCTGGTATCTCAGTTTGAACACAAAGAATGAGTGATGAGCAAATGACTACAGTTTCCAGTGTGGTCTAAGTATAACATCTTCGAATGAAATTTAAATTAAATTGTGAATTTCAATATTGTGTATTGTAGAGGCTGGCCAAGACTTGTATAGTCTCCCTTAGCTGTTTTTTACTGAAATTGTCTGAAATACTTCTATGTGAAAATTAAAAAAAAAAAAAGTTATACTCCACTAAGAATGTTATATTCCACTAAGAATTTATAAACAATTGTCCTAATTATCTTAGTACAGCACAAGAACAAAGCTGCTGTACTAAGATAATTAGGATAATTGTTTATAAACTGCAATATTTCATGATGCCTTATTGTTATATTAATGGCTGAATACAATAAATGAAGTTCAATAAATTGAAGTTCCTACAAGTTCATTAGCAGCCAGGGGTTAGATGGTTCTGCTTTTGCTTTCAAATGTGAATGTAGTTCACAGTCATCCAGCTGACATATTGCACATTCAAAAAATGTCAATAAAAGGCAAAACCATGCCAAGAAGGATATAGCTGTAATTTATTTGAAAATATGTAATTAAAACAAATTTAGTTGATTTAATGTTCTCAGAATTTTAATGTAAATTGTAATTAGGTCACACCTGCTGTCTCGTAGGTTTTATTTCCACACCTGGAAAAGCATGTGTGTGGAATTTATCTCCAAACCTTTGAGCTTCTTCTGACTTCTCCAGTATTCTCTCACAGGGCAAATAATTCAGCAATGTGCATTAGTCTGTAACAGAAAATACTAGAAAAAAAAAATTGGTTTCCAGAAATGTCCTGTTACTCGATACTCATTTTGAAAAGCTAAGCTTATGCTGACTTGTTTTATATGTCTCCGATATGACAGCATTGGGGCTGGCAAAAAAATCCCCATTTTACTACATTCCTTAAGATCCTGTGTGACCTACAAACACAAGGTCAGTCATACACAAAAATGAACACACCCACCACACCATGAGGCTACTTGATTACCCAGAACATGTCTTCATAAAGAAGCAACAGGTGCTAAGCAGAGACTGACACTTACCTCTAATAGAAAACGCACTTTAATCTGAACATATATGCATGCATAACAAAGACATGCAAAGCTGGAGCATGTGACAGTGTAGACCAAAACTGAGACTTTCTTTAATGTGAGGAATTTTGAATCTAACCATGACAAAAAAAAAAAAAGTATAACTTCTTTGCACATGTAAACAAAAAAAGGTGAGAATCGAGTGCATAATTGACTTTATTACACTTGATAACAGGTGTAGTCAGCACTGTAATGTCTTATTTGAGGAAAGGTCGACCTTCTCGCTGCACATGCTCAGACTGGTTTTCTTTGTGCTCGTTCTACAGTGGGCCTTAGAGTTAGTGATGAAGTCAAGCAGCAGGACTCATCAGCAACACTGGTTACTTTATTTAGATACCATCAATAAAGAGAAAAAAAAACAAGCAAAAGGAAAACACCTTAATGCAGAAACAGCACTCATATCCTAATTCAAATTACACATGTAATAACACATTAACAACTTGTGAATTACTCCCATTTTAAAGGAAAAAAAAACAGCCTGGAAGATCATCATTGATGTTAGGAATACTGGCTCAGCAATTCTAGGTTGTACCCTCCCAAATTACACTCCAAGTACTGGAGGAGAGGGAATCGAATATATCTGCTCCCAGATGGTCAGCATTACAGAACTAGACAGGATGAAAGCTATAGAAATGTGCACAAATTGTACATGCAACATCTGAAAACACTGACAGCGGACCAAAAATATACAGAACCACAAAGCTTCCTTTCCATATATATCTGGGTATACACAGTTACAAAATGCTGACACCACCCACCCACCCTCTACATCCAGCGTGCCAAAGTGTTTTGGAGAATGCACTATTTAAACTGCCACAGCTCCAGACACACAGGCGCACACGGGGCTACAAAGTCACGGTATGCTGACATCATGAGGCCAAAGAAGGGACATCAGTCATCGGAGGAGGAGGCTTGGGGCTCCTGCTTCTCGCACCTCCAGAGGATGATGCTGAAGTTCCATGTCTAACATTTCCCACCCCCTGTCTGAAAGCACCACTCTTTTCTCTGTTTGAATGGCAGGTATTGCTGTTAGAACACCAGAAATCCACCCACCCCAAAGCCACGGGCACTGCTCTCCCTAAGAGCAGAGGACGGCAGTGCTGCTGGGACTCTGAAATGCGGTACAGAGAAACGCATGGGAAAGGGCTCATGAAGGTGCAGGGGAGAGCAATGGTACTACACCACCGTCGCTACGGCAATGAGGGAGGGGGGAAAATGAAGATTGCGAGGGACTTCATGAGTTGTCAGAAGGGACGTGCTCCTCAAAGCCCTCACTCTCCCTCACTAGCGCCCTCTCCAGGATAACGCGGCCCTCCTTGTACCGCTGGCTGTCCTCAGTGGCAAACTCGTAGATCCAGCCCAGCTTGCTGTTGCAGTTCTTGCAGCTGACATCACGGACCATGTGCCGACCAGTGAGCATGACACGGTCTTGCACCTCGCTGTACTGCAGATTCACCACCTGCACCACACAAACGTGCTTGAAATTGACAGCTGACCAGCTTGGCTGTCTGCTCTCTCTCTTGTGTGGTCTGAGTGTGCATCTCATTTGAATGCCTTTAAAGAATAAGCAGCTTGACGATGGATGGATGTCTTCAACAACAGAAATGCTGAGGGTGGGATGTACTCTAAAACATGGCAAATTGTGTAGTGATGTTTGTGTGTAGATAATGACAAAGTTTTAAATTTACTATTATACTGTAAAGCACACTATAAAACTGTGAGAATTTGTCTTATAATACAGCAAATAAGCATGAAACATATGCATGTTAAAATACAAAAGGTATTGGCCCAAAATAAAGTGCTGAAATCCCCATTTTCACGTTTTGAAAGTCAACAAAAGTACCTTATTGAAGAGAAAGGCTCGACCTGTAGCCCCTGTGAAGCGTGTGGAGATGAGCTCTGCGCGGTTGGTCAGAATGGTATCACAATTGGCGCAGGAGAAGAGCCGTGTGCCTCCAATATGGTCAAGGAAAATCCGCCCCATTGTGCTGATCACCTGCAAGAAGCAACCCCACCAAGCTAATGACTACCCAACTGTAGAGGTGCAAGAAAACTCCCGAACAAGACCACAGTGGGGAAAGAAAAAAAACAATACAATTTTTTTTTCTTTGGCTTACCTCTAATAATCAGAGAAAGTCTACAACAATTTACTGCCCCCCCAAAATACAAGAGACAGGGCTGTGCCATTAAACTTCCCAAATCACTTGACATTTGGTCTCCTATTGTTTTAAGATCTCAAATGGTTTCATTTTTCACTCATCTTCCTGTTGTCAGTTAAATACGTACAACAGCATGCCAAAGGAACAAACAGCTTTTCTGTTTGACAGGCAATGTACAAAATGTCGTTTTCATTGAATGAACCAGACTGACCTTACAGCAACTGGTGAATACCAGAGGCAAATGAAAACCGCATTCACGTTCCTGTGCATGTTTTTAAAACTGGTTTATACAGTTGGTACTAAGAAAAATACTCTAAATTTCACTTCATTAGAAACTAAAGAAAAACAGATGGTTATTTCGAATCAAATATCGTGAATATAACTAAGAGCACACAGAAGGCTTTTTCCTCCCATTTTTGTTCTGACAATAAGAATTGAACTTAATCTTTTATTCACACCTGATATTTATTGGACTTGAAAATGAACACAGGCACACAAGAAGATGAGACTGCACCAAAACGTAAGACGCGAATAATCCACTATTATGGTAAAGGTAACCCATTCTCTACCAGTTCCTCGTTATTTATGCTGGGTACTAGTTATAAATTCCCGCGAGACTGGGGCAAAAAGCCCAGAAACAGCAGCTTTCCGCATATCCACAAAACAAAGCTCAACCAAGGACCTCCTGTGCGCCATCTGAGCTAGCCTTAAAAAGCAGCCTGTTAATGAGATCGCACATTTTGTTGCGGAGTTGTACATTTTGAAGTGCAAACCAAACGTTCATTATATTGCAAAATCGAAATCAACGGTCATACAGACACTACACAGTCTATGCAAAGTCAATTTATTCACAGTACAAAATAACGAAAATAATCAAAATGATTATCTACGAACTTCGCTATACGTAGCAAACAGCACCCTAAAAGATTAAAAGACATTTTACAAGAAAACCACCATTACGCATTTAATCTGATTTTTACCAATGTTCACTCAAGAGTGCCAGAAACATAAAAATTCCGCATGCATTATTTTTGTACATGATACCAAAGTGCAACGTTGCACATCATCGACTTTAAGCATGGCTAAAACTTTCATTTAAGTACAAAAAGGAAAAGACAAGTCAGACCTCTGTCACCCATCCCCCCCCGCTGAACAGTCACTCAGCCGCTTACCCTCTGAAGTCGTCGAAATAGTTCACAAAGCCTCGATTTAAGTATTCGTTTACTGTAAGATATTTGCAGTTTCCTTGCTTGTAGTTGTGTTGAAAAAAGCTTGCCTAAAAATCGGTTTCACTCTGTCTATTTTGTTATTTGTTCTCTCTTTGTTTTCAAGGCAAGCGTCGCAGTTGTTGTTATTCTCCCACTCAGCTGTGCCTGCAGTTTCTATCAACATCCGGTATGTTTAACTCGTCCCGCCTCCCTCGTCATCTGATTGGGTAAACCTTTACAAAACATTTAAATTGTCTCCGCCCTTTTAGTCATTTGATTGGCTATAATCTTACAAGACCTTCAACTCGTCCCGCCTTTTTTGTCATATGATTGGCTAAAGTCTTCCCGAATTGTTTGTCAATTCACATGGCCTACCAACAATTCTTGAAAGTACGCTTTCTTGGGTGGCCTTGCTTGAAAAATGTGGAAAAATAAAATAATAATAATAATAATAATTATTATTATTATTATTATTATTATTATTATTATTATTATTATAATACTCATAACTATTCGCGCAGAAAAGCTATCCTAACCTCATTTGAAGTACCTCATCTATATTACCTCTGAGATGGTAATCTGAGTTCACGGTTAATATTCGTTTATTGTACGGAGTAGGATCCCAAAAAATATGCATAATAAATGGTTCATACTATACTTTGGACAGCAGGGATCAGTAGAGAGTAACCAAGGGGGTTTTAAGCACACACATTCTAATTGTAGTGTGCAAGTATATGTTTATAGAAAGCATAGATACAATGGAAATAAAATGTCTTTATTTTCTCTAGTGTTTTCATAGAGACCCCTTTGTGATTAAAAATGTGTTTTATAGAAGAACGCACTGGTAAATACTGATGAGTATTTTCATTTTATCAAGATGTCACTAGTAACAGTTCAAATGCTGCGTCTCCACATAGTTCTGTTCTATTTATGACTTGGTGGTGAACTATTTCAAAGCTTTGTGTGTGTCTTTCCAACTGCCTTCACAGTTCTATGCAGCAAAAGTGCCTTATCCACAAAAGACATGCCAATCAGCTAGCAACGTTAATTGTGATAATCCATAGTGAAGCACAAAGAACGAATTGCTTATACGAGTTGCAACTACTGTTAAAATAAGTGATAAGTGGTTGTCATAATTTTACCATAAAATGTGACTTTATGAATGTACCTGGAATGCTGAGGTTTATGAGAGCTCCTTTGAAGGTAGATAGTCATGATCTTTAAAGGAGATATGATTGTCACAAGGTCGTTCTGACTGTGTGTTCTTATGTAGTCGAGGATAAATGACAGATAACAAGTCCTTGAGAAATTAATCAGGCTTATCAGATGCACTTAGAGTCACGTTAATCTAACTGGTCATGTTACGTCTCGTGCTTTCTGGCTCTATGGATAGGCCTGCAATCATGCTGAAACAAAAAAGGACCTTCCCCACACTGTTCCCCAAATTTGGAAGTGCACAATTGTCTAGCATATTCTCATATCCTGCTGCTTTAACAGTACCTTGGCCCGAACCCTGAAAAATACCCCCAGACCATCACCCGTCCTCCACCAAACTTCACAGTATGCATTTTGCATTCCAGAAGGTAACGCTCTCCTGACATCTGCTAAACTCAGATTCATCAATCAGACTGCTAGGTAGTGAAGCCTGATTCATCACTCCAGAGAACCTGTTTCCACTGCCCCAGAGTCCAATGCCAATGTGCTTTACGCTGCTCCAAGTGACACCTGGCATTGTGTAAAGTGATCTTGGACTTCTGTGCAGCTGCCCGGCCATGGAAACCCAATTCATGAAGATGTCAACACACATTTATGCAGCAATGTTGCTTGCTGAGGCAGTATGGATCTCTCTATTTTTAGCGCACTACGTGCTTCAGTACTTGGCATGTGGTCTACCACTTTGTAGCTGGGTTCCTGTTCCTGTAACTCTTAGATGCATCCACTTCATGATAAAACACTTGCAGTGGTGTGGGGCAGTTCTAACATAGCAGGAATGTTACGTAGTGACTTGTGGAAAAGGTGGCATCCTATGACATTGCCATGGATAAGTTCACTAAGCTCTTCAGACCGACCCATTCTACTGGCAGTGTTTGTCAATGGAGATTGCATGAATATGTGCTTCGTTTTATGCACATGTTAACAACGGATGTGGCTGAAACAGCTGAACTCATTATTTGAAGGGGTGTCCTAGTACTTTTGGCCACATGGTGAATACAGCATTGAGCTGGTTGGTTGAGAAGAGAAATTTTACATCTGTAGGAGAGCACTCACTGTTAACTAGATTCTCAGATTTAGTCTGACGTCGTTTTTAATATGCATGTGTGCTCTTACTCATTTGAAAGCCGCTTTGGACAAAGGTGTCTGTTAAATGAATAAATGTAAATGTATATGCAATCATTCACAACTGTATGTCTTTCTGCACTTTGAATCCTCATTCTAGTGCTGGACAAAAACATCTATAATTACAGACAGGATTTTGTGTTTCCGTGCAATTACCACAGTTTGGTTACTTCAGGTTATATTCACTGTGAAATGTCCACCAGGTGTGTCCTTGAGCAAGAGACCCAGTGCTAGCTCACTGTAATGCGTATGTGAAATGTTGTAAGTCGGTTTGGGTAAAAGCATCTGCTAAATTAATCAATGTCAATAATTTTTATGTTTATGTCATTTTGCACACTGAATTTAAAACACAATATTTCCTATGTATACTGCGATATGCCTACATTTTTGCTACACTTTCCAGGCATGTATGTATTTTTCTCCAGCCTCTACCTCTGAGACCTATAACACTTCCAACTGAGAATTCTTTAAGATTTATTCTGCCTAACAGTCCTTTAAATTTACTCAGCTCACACAGATAAAAGAGAGATGTGATCAAGCATTATTGTCACTGCAGTTGCTATAGAACTGGGATGTTAGATTTGCCTTGTTAAGTTTGATAAAATAACAAATAAAATCACTAGCTCAGAGGTCAAGACACACAATATGCTAGATACTGCAGCAAGATGAACAGTCCAATCCACTCTCTGTGAAGCTTCACTTAAACCTAAATGCACAGCTGTTATTGTACTGTTATTGTAAAAATATTCTGAACATAGTGAAAGTGTGTTGGATGTTTCCTTAGACTAAAGCTATTCAGTTATTGTTCACTGCATGTTGTGACAGCAATTTATTTGATCATCTCAGTGGACGATTTAACACTATTATAAGGTGTGAACTGAGGTCAGTAGTTATTAATGTTACCATCGTGTTACCATCATTTAAAGTGCAATAAATTTATATTTTTTAATATCAATTTGTGATTGCACTCATGTTTTTTTTAGTGGGGGCAGGGCTTGTAAAGGAGTACTGTAAGACTGTCAGCAACCCCACAAGAACAAGTGATAAGGCTATATTACTGTACCTTTTCCTGGTTCATTATGATTATGCATTTCATACTTGATAAAGAAAGGACTTGACCTGCCTGGGAAAAAGATGCTTGGATGTTACACACACACACACACACACACACACACACACACACACACACACACACACACACACACACACACACACAC
>JABJVR010006581.1:0-12313 GCA_025773905.1 Chitala chitala
CCCACCAAGCACAGGGAGAACATGCAAACTCCACGCACACAGACCCAAGGTGGGAACTGAACCCCAGGCCTGGAGGTACGCGGCAACACTGCTAACCACCACGCCACCGTGCCACCCAGACAAGGGGATACTTGGATGAATTCTCTAACCCCACTGATGATCTCTCATTCTCTCCTCAACACTCCAGGAAAACCATATTGTAACAAATGCACATTTTTAATAATTCCTGTAAATTCATCACGCATTATGCAGTAAATTCTTGCACCTAGTTCAGCATATTAATAATACTGTAACTGCTATATTAATAAATACACAAAATTGAGTCTATAGTGATTACGGACCCAGCCTGTAATGCAATGCGATGTGATGTTACACGTGATGCGGAACAGCGTTTAATTCGGGTATTCTAAAAGTCTTAATGTGAAATAAGCTTAGCATGGCTATAAGTAAACAATACTGTAAATTATAAACTAGAGACCGCACACTCTGCTCACATGAAATATTTCATAATTACTTATTTCTAACAAAGAAACAAAACTATAATGTTAAACTTCTCATTTTGTCTCCATAGAAATCTACAATAAGCCAAATGTATAAGCAAAAAAAAAAAAAATTGTGGCTCAAACGATGACATATAATGTCTTGTGTAAAAACATTTATCATGTATAAGGCAGACAAATTAATATATAGACACGTTTTTTTCTCTACCAAAATAATGCATGTTTTGCTCGTGGTTTGCTGTATTAGATCATCTTGTTTTAAGTTGCTTGTTTTATTATTTGTAATCTTGCTTAACTTTTGACCACAGAACAGCCCTTCCTGTTAGCTGGATTCCCAGATGCTGTCAGCTCTGTTTTAATATGCATGTGTACTATCAGTCATTTGTAAGTCGCTTTGGACAAAGGTATCTGCTAAAGGAATAAATGTAAATGTAAAATGTTAGTGCAAAATTCATTCTGAGGTGCAACCTGGCGGCGTCGGATGGACCGAAACATAATGTCCCAGAGGTGTTGTAGTGGATTTAGGTCAGGCGAGCCTGGGGGCCAGTCAATGGTGTCAATTACCAAAACAAAGGAGATGAAGCAGTACTGGTGTCGCTCGGTGTGTCCGCTACATCAAGTCTGCGCTTGCCTGTACACACTTGATTGGTGCATGGTTTAAAAGTTTTGAGCCACATATTTTTGTAACTTTCACATTTATTTTTTTCCCCAGCGATTGACTATGGTTAAGTGGATCAGCGGATACAGAGGTCTGACTGCACACAAAAAATTTAAAACTAGTGTACCTACAAAAAGATCTGATTTATAAAACTTGAAATACACACAAAATGTCTGCTGTACATACAAAGCATACAATTTTCCACTTTATAAATTACACTTTTATTAAAATTATGGAAAAAAGAACAAGTGGCAAATCCTGCCTGTTTGCCCCCCTGACACATCCCCAGCTGCCACCCTGACACATCCCCAGCTGCCACCCTGAAGGTGTGTTTTGAATATTCACACTAGCAAACACCCATTTGGTGTTGAATTTTTTTTGTTGGTGCATGTTTCACTGGTAAGGATTTCCATATAGGCTTTGGACATTTATATGAGAATATGTAATGTCAAATCTTTACCAGAGATATGCCTGTAAGCATTTTAGATTTTCAAAAATCTGTAAATTTCACAGCAGATCCGTATAAGTCGAGAGGTATGACATTTCTAACCTGTCACACAGTTCTCTCTGGTATGTACCTGATGTCAGAAGGTTATGTGTTGTTAAAACATATACACGGACTGGTATGTTATGTTTTCTGGCAGTCGGTGTTTCTAAAAATAAACTAAGATCAGGACATAATTCTACCGATATTCCTCTTGGCAAGCTAAACCAGTTTACAAGACATTACTATAATTATTGGACAAATAAAAAATAAATCCTCACAGTGCCTAAAAAGTACCTTTTTTCTCATTCTTCTGTTAGCATTGACCTTTATGAACACCAATAAACCATATGATAAGAAATTATGAGTTGGTTAAAAATCTAATCAATGTTACTTTGTTAGTTATTCAAAGAAGCAGGTGTAATGACTTAATGATTAGACAGTTTGGTTTGCAGCGCTTAAGAAAGCAGTGGCTTTTCACTGTACTGCCATCCCTATGTGTTTGGAAGTTTTATCTAGTTCAAAAGTCAGCCAAACTAAATTCAACATGTGAATTCAATGCTCACTTTCAATAAACAATCTGGATGCTACCTGACCCAGGAATGATGTTTACTCGTGGCATGGATTCCACAAGTTGTTGGAAACATTGCTTTGAGGTTCTGGTCCATGTTGACACGATTGCATCATGTGATTTCTGCAGATGTACTAGCTGCATACACATGTATATACATGCTGAGAACTGTCCATTGTACCACATCCTAAAGCTCCTCTACTGGATTACTGGAACCAGATCCAGTGACTGGGAAGGTGACTGAAAAACACTTAACTTATTGTCCTGTTCATGAAACCAATCTGAGAAAAGTTTTTCTTTGTGATATGGTGCATTATCAAGCTGGAAGTAGCCATTAGAGACTGTCTAAATCGTGGCCTCTGTTTTTTCCAATTAGATAGCCCATCCTTCAAAACAGGAAAATGACTGTAAACAGACTAACATTGAAAATAATCAAAAAGTGTTGTGTTGGCGGTATCTAGTGGCAGTGTACAGAACTACAATAAACATCAAAACATTACGCACAATGTTGTCCTCTGGTTTCACATGTTCAGTGGCATCCTGAACAGTGTAAAGGAACAGCTAGGTCTGACATGAGTAGATTCCCAGTATAATAACAACTCTCCATTTGTAAAAAGCACAGAAAAGTAAAGTGAGGTGTACTTTTTACAGTAAATTTAATGAATATACTTGTGATACAAGTTATATACTCTGCCCCTCCTCTTACTTGCCTTGTTTTCTTAACAAGGCAACTAATTCTAAAACGCAAATTTTAGGGCAATTCAGTTTCTTTCTCAATTTTTGCCAAGGAAAAAAAAAAATTTAAAAATTTAAAATTTCACTTTAGAGTCATCTTATGTTTTGTGCTTTTTTCATGTATTTCCTTTTGTATAGTTCTATATTTTAATCAACCAACATGTTTTGGATCCATGTTTTTTTCCACAGAATCCTTCTCCCCACCCCTCAGATAGCACGTGTACAAATGTTGGTGCCCTTCCGCTTATTAGTCAGAGCTACAGAGAGCTCTGAATAGGGAAATTTTTATTATAACCATGCTGTATTTATTCTCACAGCCTACACACCGGTATCATGCCAAAACAACATACACAGCCAGTTTTACGTCACTACTCATGTACAACATAAAGGCAACACAGCAGCTGTCAGCCATTTTTAAACTGGTGACATCTGTTACAGAGTGGAGGAAAGTTAAACCTGAACTTGAAAAGATGAATTTGGACAAACATGCTCTTGTGGACCACAGCTGTGGTTATTCAACTGTAAGTGTAATGAATGTGTCTGTTAATGCAGTCCAAGTCCTAAGTGTGTAGTTATGTTGTAGTCAGGTTATGTTGTGTGTGTGTGTGTGTGTGTGTGTGTGTGTGTGTGTGTGTGTGTGTGTGTGTGTGTATTTCTGGGTCATTAATACACTGCTCAAAAAAATTAAAGGAACATTTTTTAAATCAGAGTATAGCATCAACTCAGTTAAACTTCTCTGAATGTAGACAAACCTGCTCTAGGCTGAATGTTAAAGAACCTTTAGATGATGTCATCAATATGTTATCAGTGTTATTTTTACATATTATTAATAACATCAGTACCTGGTTTACAAGCCGACTGTTGAGGTTCAGGACCACATCTGTGAATTCAAGTTGAACTTTACTGAAGTTATTAGAAACTATGGATGCACTCACCTTACAGCAGGTGGCGAGAAGAGAGCCATCCTGCTTCCATGTGACACCATATAGTTGATCAGCATGCTGTTCTAGCTCTGCAGATAAAGCAAACAGAGGTCTCCGATAAAGAACTGCTCCAAGTTACAAACACAGTTGAGACAGGTACATGAATGGAACAGGGCATGACATAAAACAGGCCTCAAAACAACACAGCACACTGTGACCACAGTGACATACAAAGCAGACTCACATGTAGACACGTGTGTTAAAACAGGGGAGCTGTGCACATGTGTTTACAATGGGGAAACATGTGAAACAAAAATTAACACAGGTAAATGCGGTGCAAGTACAGCAGAATAAGAATGCATGGTGCCAGAAGCACAGCACAGGGCGAGGCATGACAAGTACTGTGGGCCACAGATTCATGACAACAAAAAACCCTCACGGCCCACACCACACATACATACCATTAAAGCACAACACAGATACAAACAACAGAAAGTGAAGTAATGGTACAAGCAAGTCATGAGGCCCTCGCCTGAAGAGGGCAGCAGTGAGCTGCAGCAGCCTGTGATGCAGGGCTTGTGACCTTGAGGAAACCCACTACAGTTGATCTTATGACCAAGGTCAATTACCTTAAAGCTCCAATACAGAGCCATGGAGTGCAGTGTAAGTGGACAATGCAAGTCACCCTGGAAAAATAATCTGCTACACAAATTTAAAAAAGTAACACAGCTCTTTCAGGTAAATACTGTCAAAAACCACATAAACACTCATTACACAGAAAAAGAAAAAGACAAACATATTGTAATGGTCAACAGTCACATACAATACAAACAAATACAGTTCATTCAGAAGGTATTCAGACTCTTTCACTTTTCTCACTTTTTGCTCTGATGTAACCTTGTGCTAATGTCATGTCAATCCATTTTCACCCATTATGATGTGATACAGTACCCCAAAAAGACTAAATAAAAACAGCATTTTGAAAATTTAGCATATATATATATATATAAAATCACATTGACACAAGTACTGAATTCAACCTGACATCTTGAGCATGACGTGACAAGCTTCACACCTGGATTTTCTACCATTCTTCAGTGCAGGTTCTGTCAAGCTCAATCAAGTGGATGCAGACTGTTGGTGAACAGCTGTTTTGCGGTTTCTCCAGAGATGTTTCACTGGGTCCAGGATCTGGCACTCAGTGATGTTCACACAGCTGTCCTTTAGTCACTCCTCTGCTGTCTGTTTTTTGTGTTTATTTTCCTGTTGGAAAGTGAACTGTTGGCATAGTCAGAGGTCCACAATGGTCTGGAGTGGCTTTTCATCAAGGATACCTCTAAATTTTTCTCCATTCAGCTTTCCTTGTCCCTGACTTTCCTCCCAGTCCTTGCCACAACATAATTCTGTCACCACCGTGCTTCACTGCTGGAAAGGTATTGTGCAGTTGATGAGCAATGCTTAGTGTGCTCCAGACATGACACTCCAGTCTTCAGGCTTGGCTTCATCAGAACAGACACACTGGTTTATTGCGTATTGAGAGTCCTTTAGGTACCTTTTGAAAAGTTCACAAACTCCTAGTTAGTTTTCATGTGCCTTTATTACAGCAAGGCTTGTGTGTGGCCACTCTGCAAGAAAACCCAGACTGCTGGAGTGTTGCAGTTTCTCCCATCTCCACAGAGGCACTCTGGAGCTCAGCCAGACTGAGAGACCATTGGATTCTTGGTCAGCTCTCCAACCAAGGCCTTTTTCTCCCAGTAGCTAAGACAGGCAGATCAGAATCAGAATCAGAAACATATTACCATGTAAGTGCCATTACTAGGAAATTGCTGCGGTAATTGGTGCATACATAGAGCAACACAGAACAAATAATTGGCACAATACAATAAATAAATAAAGAATAAAGAATAGAATAAATAAACTGTAAATTATGGCAAGAAAAGTTAGTGTTCAGTTCGAGTAGGGGGATGAAACAGTTCCAGGATTGTTATTGATGAGTCTGACAGCAGAGGGGAAGAAACTGTTCTTGTCGCGTGAGGTTCTGGTCTGAATGGACCTTAGCCTTCTGCCGGAGGGGAGTGGCTCAAAAAGTCCGTGTCCAGGGTGGGAAGGGCCAGCTATGATCCAGCCTGCATGCCCCAGTGTCCTGGAGGTGTACAGGTCCTGGAGAGAAGGAAGGCTGCAGCCGATTACCTTCTCAGCTGAGTGCACAATACTCTGTATTCTGCTCTTATCCTTGGTAGTGGACCCAGCGTACCACACAGTGATGGAGGTGGTGAGGATGGATTCAATGATGGTGGTGTAGAAAAGCACCATCATCAAGTTGAATTTCTTCAGTTGCCAAAGGAAGCACATCCTCTGCTGGGCCTTCTTAACGAGGCAGCTGATGGTTGGCTCCCACTTGAGGTCCTGGGTGATGGTGGTGCCTAGAAAGCGGAATGAGTCCACAATGGTGATGGGGATGTCGGTTAGGGTGATGGGGAGGACTGAGGCTGAGACGTTCCTAAAGTCTATGATCATCTCCACTGTCTTCTGCGCGTTCAGCTCCAGGTTGTTCTGGCTGCATCAGGACAGCAGATGGCTGACCTCCCTCCTGTATGCAGACTCATCCCCATCAGAGATGAGTCCAACAAGAGTGGTGTCATCTGCAAACTTAATGAGCTTGACAGAATGGTAGCCCGAGGTGCAGCTGTTGGAATACAGGGAGAAGAGCAGAGGGGAAAGTACACAGCTTTGGGGGGTGCCGGTGCTGATAGTCCAGGAGTCCGAGACAATCTTTCCCAGTCTCACGTGCTGCCTCCTGTCTGTCAGGAAGTCAGTGATCCACCAGCAGATGGAATCAGGCACGTTCATCTGGGACTGCTTGTCTTGGAGGAGAGTTGGGAGAATGGTGTTGAAGGCAAAACTGAAGTCCACAAACAGGATCCTGGCGTAGGTTCCTGGGGAGTCCAGATGCTGCAGGATGAAGTTGAGGGCTATATTGACAGCGTCATCTACAGACCTGTTGGCTCTGTAGGCAAACTGCTTAGGGTCTAGGACGGGAGCTGTGATGGTTTTCAGGTGGGACAGAACCAGGAGCTCAAATGACTTCATGACTACAGACGTCAGTGCCACAGGTCTGTAGTCATTAAGTCCAGTGATCCTTGGCTTCTTGGGGACTGGAATTATGGTGGAGGATTTCAGACAGGCAGGCACATGGCATGACTCCAGTGAGGAGTTGAAGATGTCTTTGAACACTGGGGTCAGCTTGTTTGCACAGTGTCTCAGGGTGGATGGTGAGACACCATCTGGCCCAGGAGCCTTGCGGGGGTTCAGTCTCCTGAACAACCTGTTTACATCCTCCTCTTGAAGTGAAAGGATCATTGTGGGGAGGTGGAAGGGGGCATTGAGATGTACCTTGATGAGGTGATGTCTTCCGGGAAGTGGGAGGTGGGGATGTAGGTGTCCATGTTATTGTTGTTGGGATGAACGAAGGTATCAGGGAAGGTGTCAGGGCTGACTGATGGCCTATCAAAGCGACAACAGAACTCATTCAGGCTGTTGGCTAGTCGCAGGTTGTCAGTGGAGTGGGGAGCTTTAGGCTTGTAGTTGGTGATTTGCCTAAGCCCTTTCCACACAGACGCCGAGTCATTAGCTGAGAGTTGCTGTTGGAGACTCTCAGAGTGCTGTGATTTAGCACTACTCAACTCCTTGCTAAACTTGTACTTTGCCTCTTTGTAGCGGTCTTTGTCCCCACTCATGAAGGCTGCCCCCTTTTCTAGCCTGAGTTTAGCTGTGAACCAGTGTTTGTCATTGTTATAACTTACCCTGGTGCGTGATGGTAGTATGCTGTCCTCACAAAAATGAATGTATGAGGTCACAGTGTCCGTGTACTCATCCAGGCTGTCTGTGGCAACCCTGAACATATCCTAATCCATTGTATCCAAACGCGCACGAAGCTCCTCCACAGCTTCACTGGTCCACTTTTTTGATTTCCTCACAACAGGTTTGGAGAGCTTCAGCCTCTGTCTGTACGCGGGAATCAGGTGTACCATAACATGATCAGATAGTTCGAGTGCAGCTCATGGCACTGCATGATATGCTCCACTTATGGTGCTGTAGCAGTGGTCCAGTGTGTTCTCCTCTCTGGTCGGGCATTTGATGAGCTGTCTATATTTGGGAAGTTCTTGGTTCAGATCTCCTTTATCAAAGTCACCAAGGACGATAATCAAGGAGTCTGGGTATGTTCGCTCCACCGACAGCATCTGGTCCACGAGTGCACACTGAGTCTCATACACGTCTGCGTTCGGTGGAATGTAAACAGCGGCCAGGATGAATGAGGCGAACTCACACGGAGAGTAAAAGGGTTTGCAGTTTATGAAAAAGTGTTCCAGAGAAAGAGAGCAGTGCTGAGAAATCACTGTCACGTCGGTATACCAGCCACTGTTTATGCACAAACAGACACCTCCACCTTTTGTCTTGCCGGAGAGTTCAGCTTGTTGGTCTGCTCGGAATAGATGGAATCCTTCCAGCTGCAGCACACAGTCCGGGATCTGTCCGCAAAGCCACGTCTCCGTAAAGCACAAAACACAAGATGAAGAAAAGTCCCTGTTCCTCCTCATCCACAGTGCTAGTTCGTCCATTTTGTTGCTAAGTGAGCGAACGTTGGAGAGAGATTCCAGGAAGCGGCATGCATAATCCACGTCTGCGGACTCGCACGAGCGCACCAGCACGCTATCCCCTTCTCCGGCCTCTCACTCTCTTAACCAAAACATGAAGTTAATCTGCCGCTGATGCGACAAAAACTGGAAATAAATCCACAGGGATGATCGTCTTAATGTTCATAAGCTCTTCTCTAGTGTAAGAGTAACGAGACACTAAATTTACACACAAGTACAAACAAAGCAGAACGCCCCGAAGTACCAAGGTGTCCTTCTGTGGCGCCATCTTGAAACATCTATGTATGAGGTCACAGTATCCATATACTCATCTGCTAGATCTGCTAGCTATAGGAAAAGTCAAGGTTGTTCCAAAGTTCTCCTGTTTAAGAATTACTGAGGCAGTTGTGCTTTTGGAAGCCTTCAATACTGAAGAAAGGCAATAATTTCAACCTAATGCCTTGGATTTTATATAAAAAACAACACATTGTCAATAGTGGGAACTCACATAAAGATGCATGTCCCTTCCCAAATCATGACCAATCATTTGAATTTACCTGAGGTTGACGCCAAACAAGGTGAAAAACATGTCCACAATGATCAATAGAATGGGATGCACCTGAACTAAATTTCAAGTTTTAAAGTGAAATGTCTGAATACTTGATATTTGAGTTTTTTATTTTTAATAAATTAGCAAAAATTTCTAAAATCCTGAATTCACTTTGGCATTCTGTGGTACTGACTGTCGCTTGATGAGGAAAAAAAAAAAATTTCAGCATAATTATCCTGACATACAGGGGCTGCAGTACGAGGGGGCTGCATTATTCCCCTCAGGAAAAGTACTTTCAGTCAGCTGTCGTCCTCCATTAAAGCAGCACAAGAAAAGAACTCTGTCCCAATTAAACTCCGAGAACTGGACTCATATAACATGTTCAAAATTAATCTGAGGAATTGGCTCATCAACAATCAGACTTGTTAACATTAATACAAGTAATGAGATCTGCCCTGTAGCCTGGCCTTACTTCTTCCTGTCTCCGCAATGTTACATTGGTGTTTTAAATGTTTGCCTTCTTGTGGGATTATTGTTATTTATTGTTGTTTTTAGGATAACACTTTCTGTCCATGGACTGCAGATGAAAAATAGCCGTTTGGCTAATTCTGGTGCATTTACAGTTATGTGGATTAATGTAAAATGTCCCTGTCAAATAAACCAACATTCATTCATAAGGCTTCAACATAAAAAGTGAAAAGGTCTGTATAGTTCCTGAATGCAGTGTATGCTCACACACCACAAAAAATATACATACATCACAAGGAAAAAAATGGGTTACAAAGACTGCACACAAGAAACATACTACATGTTATTTATAGTTCAAACAGCATATTTAATACTTTGCATTATGAGTGATTATGGCAAGTGCAGTATACCATTACTGTTATGGGGACATTGGCTGTGCATGTGTTTGGATGCGCATGTATGCATGTCTCAAATGCAATACCTGCAAGTGGCTTCTCGCAGCCAGTGTCCCACAGCTGAACTGCCCTGCTGGAGCCCACAGCAAGCAGGCCAGATGCAGCTGGGTGGAAAAGGACAGCCTCAATGCGCCCTGCTGCAGGAGACAGGGTCACTGAGGGCAAATCGGGCTGGCCTAGATATGGCTCACACAGGCGCCATATCTTTACCTGGAGAAAAACAAAACGCAGGTTTCATTTAAGAGTATTTCAACAGTACTAAAACAGTAAAAGGTATGTGAAGCATCAGCACTGGGACAGGTCTCACTGTCACCTGGCAATAAATATTACACTACTGACGTGCACTTTCATAACGCTAGCAGTGAAGTGTGTGTGCTTGTGTTAGTCATCAACACAACTGTGTCCTCTCTCACTAAATCACAACACTTCACAGTTTGAGCCCATCTCAAATTAAACCCACTTTCATTTCGTTCTGCATTATAATTTAATAATAATAATAATAATTTAATAATCGAATAGTTTTTTCTTCTGGGATCCCACCGTTTGTCACTGGGCAATGTTAGCCAACATGAACTATTCAACAATAAACTGAACACATGCACACACAAACTGGCAATCGCTTTGTCCAGGCCCGGCAACGCTGACACTACGCTGCTACATACTGAGTTATGATAACGCTCAAGGTGGGACGTGCCTTGGAACCACGGTCATATGTGTGTACAGTTATATGTCAGATGATCGAAAGTTGAGGTATACCTGTATTTTAACACATCGGGCACACATTTTAATAGCAAAATAAAATTTTTAAATTCACAAACATATTAGAAGATCTCCTGGGTGCTCATTACTAACGAAAATTACTACAGAATCTACCTGTGGAGTAAAAAAGCCCTCTCTCATTATCCAATAACAAACATGGCAGGTGATGTCTTTCACCGGTGACAACATGGTAAAGAGGGTAAGAATAATGTGTGAAGGTTGGAGGTGCGTATGGAGAAAGATCTCACCGTCCCATCAGCCGAGCACGTGGCCAGCAAATAGTCATCAAAAGAAGAAAAGTCAAAATCAGTCACCAAGTCTGAAAGAAAAAGTGACAGAAATAGAACAAGCTTACGGGTACAGAATACACAAAACAACAAACACCTAAAATACAAGTGCTTTAAAACACTACCTGCCCTCGTCCATTTCCCTCATTATTACATAAGAATCATACAAAATGGTTGCAAATCTTTAAAGAATTTATAATATTGGGGAACTTACTTTGTTAAAACACATTTTGTAAAGTTATAAAGAACGAGGATACCCCATGTCCATATTCAAATGTAACTGCTCCTTTAAACATACTAACTGGTTTATGAGCAGTAAAGCCAGTGAAACCCTCCATATAATTCGGGGTCCATTCTACACCATGTCTATGGAGCAACCTCACACTGCTAGACTGTCCAGTGCTGGTGTGCTGTTCATTTCAGCTCCTGCCACAGCATCTCAGCTAAATGAGGACTCCATGTCTCTGCATGTTTTGGAGCACCATCCTGCTACATAACCCAGTGCAGATCCCAGTTAAAGAGATGACATTTTCCTCAAAATTGTTCTAGCATCAAGACGACAAGAATTCCTCTAACATTGGCAAGTCATGCAGGTGTCCAGCCAGCAAGGCATCTCCACACCTTCACACAAGCACCATGTCTGACGGGATTTCCTTTTTCCTGTCAGATAATATAATCGCTTTAGGCCAGGGACAGTAAAATGCATGCCACTCAAAACATCTCACTTCTGTCCAAAAGTGTCTTGTCTAAACATACATGGTTTTCCCCACAAGGCAAGAGAGCCATTCAAATTGTTTCTGAAAATATGAAAAACTTTAATAATTTTGAATTAATTACAGCCTTAACACAGAAAATAAAAGCAGACATCAGTTCTACTGAAAGATATTAGATTTATGCTGGAAAAAATACATGGTTGGTCTCAATTAGACTTTATTTGTTTTAATTTATATACTGATAAGCTGTAGTTTTTTCCCCACCTTGGTTCTCTCCCATGAATCAAAGTTTTGCCCTCTTTCTTACTGTAGAGTTATGAACATTGACCTTATCCAAGGCGAAGGATACCTACAGTTCTTCACGTTTTTCTGGTTTTATTGTTAATTTTGCATGTTATATTTCAGTTTTAGCACAAAGTATTAACAGTTTTAGCTTTGTTTCATTTTACTTAATTTAATTTAATTTTCATTACTTTTAGTTTTCGGAATGGGCGGCACAGTGGCGTGGTGGTTAGCACTGTCGCTGCGCACCTCCAGGCCTGGGGTTCAATTCCCGCCTTGGGTCTGTGTGCGTGG
>JABJVR010006582.1:0-12312 GCA_025773905.1 Chitala chitala
TGTGTGTGTGTGTGTGTGTGTGTGTGTGTGTGTGTGTGTGTGTGTGTGTGTGTGTGTGTGTGTGTGTGTGTGCGCACTGTTAAAAATGTGTAATATGTAACAATCTGCAGAAACCAGATGGAGACTATCCAGTGAGTGTGATTAAAAATGTACGATGGAGTACACAGTAATGAGACTGCAATGTGAAGTGAAACCATGAAGAACTTATATTTACAAGAGAATACACAAAGTTAATTGATAATTCTAAACAAAATGGATGGTCTGCATTTGTAGATGGTGTAAGTTTATTTCAAGATTGTTTTGTTTTGCTTCATTTGTTTTGTTAATTGTTTTGTTTAATTTTTTGCTTTGGCTTTGTTTTTTGCAGAAGGGAAAAGGGGGATGAAAACAATCTTGAAATAAACTTACACCATCTACAAATGACCCCAAACAAAAATCCACACCTGACTATACTGATGTGAGATAAAACAGATATACAAAGTTGGCATTTGTTTTGGTAACAGAGAGGGTAACTGAATTCATACCTCTGGATGACCAGCCCATCGCTATGGTAGAGAATACAGGGTTTCGCTCGTTTGGAACTTTTCGAACCTCGTTATATCCTACCCTCTCAACATCACATTTCAGGAACCGGCTTTCTGCTAACATGGCAGAGATGCTGATTTTCCTTAAAAAGAACATTTACTTTTTTAAGTAAATGTTTTTTAGTGCTAGTAATTGTATAGATAACTGAATGAGAGGGTAGAAAAACGTCCCTGATAACAAAACAGTGCCTTGCAATTTTATCATTTTAATATACAGGTTTTACTATAATGGTGCTATTCCACTGGTGGCTTAATGGGTAGGATGTCAGGCTGAAATGCAGAAGTACCCGGGTTTGAATCCCAACTAGCCACCAGGTATGACACCCAGCAGTAGCTCATTGTAACCTGCATGTGAAATGTTGTAAGTTGCTTTGGATAAAATGCTGCACTAAGTAGAATTGTCATAAGAGCCACTTAAAAATACATAGTTTAATATTCCAAAAAAACTTTAAGGAACATCTTGTATGCAGGCAATATTTTTCTTAATGCATTGCAGTTATTCAGTTGTCAAACATATACACTGGATTGATTTGATAATTTATATTTGAAGTGTGCACTTGCAAATGTATTATCTAGGAAAATACAAGTATCAGATTGGGACTCAGTACCAGCAGATACTCAATATTTAATGACTCAGATCAGGATCAGGGGATAAAAAGCCTTGATCATCACATTCCTAAATAAGACAGCATAATTTTAAAGAATACGCCCCAGGATGTAACACACTGCAATAGATTTGCATCTTTACAAAGTCTATATAACATAGGTCACTGATTGTTCTGGTCTAGGTCCAGACTCCTTGTGGGCCTAAACATGATAAGCTGCTTTGCACAGTGACTATAACATATTAAGTGACTATGTGAAAATGGATAATCTTCTTAATTTTATAGAGCCAGAATCTAATCCATATGTCACGTGCAGCAGGCAGCGCTAATTAACATAACTGGTGGTTGCAACTGCTGCAACAAAGTATGTCACATGTAGCACATGTAGTACACTGGCTATTTTGAATGCTAAGTGGGTTTTTTATTCAACACTTATTTCTCTGGCTTTCTGACTTATTGCCTGTTTCACATTCAATTTCAATTCATTTTGATATAGTGCCTTTCAGCACATGTTGTAAAAGATTTTTGAACATTGATTTTACCCTAAAGTTCAGAACAATATCTAATCTACACAATAAAAATCACTTATCACTCAAATTATTGAGTTTGACTTCCTTTTGTAGTGAGTTAAAAAAAATGACTTCTGAGTAACCGTGCTTACAAATATCAATTAGAAACATGGCAGATTAGTTTTTCTGTCAAGTAGTTCTTTGAATATTTCAGTAACAAGAAAGTGTTTTTGTTATTATAGAACCGACGGAAAACACTTCACAGTCATCCAGTGGAAGAGATGTTCGTGTGTCAGTAGCACTGATTTTGCTTCATGCTTTTGCTTCATGGTTTTGCTTCATGCTTCCTATAGGTTACCACTGGAAACCATGTGCCTTGGTTTCAGAGTGATTTATGTGTTTGTTAGCCAGAAAGCTCAAAATAGTAGATGACCTCTTCATTAGTAAGGCATAACATAGCACTTCCTTGGGTGTTTCAACAACAACATGGAACCGCAAATGGAGAGGTCTCACATAAGCATACATAAATACAAGCTTTCAGTATCTCTCTTTTTTGGTTCTGTGAAAACAAACATGTGCCCTAGGTTTTTATGAAACATAAACTAGAGTTAATGTTTTAAAAAGATTCAGCAGCTTCATACTGTATACCTGGGAAAGTGTTTAATGCCCTGAATATAAAACTAGGAAAGATCTGATCCTTATGTGCTGTGTCCTTTTAAACACCTATCATGCTTATAACTACTAAATGCTGTGTATATATTCTGTATTGCACATCTGAAAAAAATAAATTCAAAATATATATTTAAATTTCAGTGTTTTGCAAACACCTCACAAGTGCTGTAATTATGAAAACTCATGAAACATTTATGAAAAAAAAAAAAAAAAAATCATAATGACTAAAATTACTTTTTTTCATAGTACCTTTCCACTGCATTGTCTGCAAAAAAAAAAGATTTGTCTTAAATCTCAATCATCTGCCTGCTGTTAATTTGGTGTTTTGAGATGACCTGCTGTGAAAGATGCTATATCAAAATAAACTGAAATTCAAATTTTAAAAATCTATTTTAAGAAAGTTTGAAGTCTTCAAATGTTAAAATTTAGTTCCTGTCTTTCCAAGGAGCTGCTCATACAGTATATAAACTCCTCAGATAACACCATATGGACATTATCTGTTCACAGAAAACACACCAATTAACATTAAAAAAACATGCATACATTAGTACAATAACAGTAGTTGTTAAACATCTAGCCTCCCTTTGTCATGTACAAAACACCCACAATGTAATTTATGTTTATTAAAAGTGAAGTCTAAACATGGCATTTCGTTTGTTGGTTACTAATGTGCACATCAGGTCGCTCTGATGGTGACTACATGAAAATAACGGTCTGGTTCACCAGGAGCACAAGATGAACTGCACTTGGTTTGACCTATTTTTATTAATGTAATTATTTTGAAAGGAAGGTACTTCATCTGTTATTTCAAATGCTGGTCAAAAGACAAAGGATTCAATGAATTTAATTCAGAGTTACCTAACTTTTAAAACTGGAACAACTTAATATTAAAACTTAATATTCAGCCGTAACAATTACAACAATTCCAATTTTGAAATCTTGGCATTGAATTACTAATCAAGGGCATGATGTAACGAATAGTCAAGCTGACGTGAGGTCCAATTGCAGAGAGGGAATTTTATTCCAAAACCAAGACACAAAGCAGGGTGAACCAAAAACAAGGAACATTGGATAGGGTATTAACTAGAAACTAAAGATAACTATGGGGGTTTTACACATGGCACTTGGAGCACAATGGCACTTTACAAACATACAATGCTACAATCCCACACCCCTACAATAACCAGCCAAGACTCAAACATGAGGGAAACTTAAACAGAACTCAGGCAAATGAGACACAGATAGGAGCCACTAATAGCCAATTACATTCAATTACTGGCATGAAAGACAAGGAGGGGTGACACCTAGGGGCCATGAGGAAGTATGATAGGGTTGGACATGACACATGATAGAACCACAAAATCTTGATTCATTTTGAGTTTGATTAATTTAATGTATGACATTTACTAATGTTGTGTTTCTTAAAAAAAAAAAAAAAAAAACAAATACGTTCACAAAACATGATACTAGGCTAGCATCATATATTAGTAAACCTTATGTATAATTTTCATAAATATTTCTAATGCAACTTTGTATTTTCACATAACTTATAATAACATAAAACTAGTGCATTCTGGGTAAATGATGAGCAATGTAATTGTGAACTGCTTTAATGGGACCCTAAAGCTAGAGTTTGTTTAGGGCCCCCATAAGACTAGATCTGGCCCTGTATAGAATGACTATAACATTTAAATTAATTGCTGAAAAGTAAATGGAAGGGCAATGCATGTCCTCTTGTATATATGTTTTAAAGAGTCTAACTTCCCATCCCCCCAAACAGTTCATGAATACATTGCTCATCATGGGATGAGTATGTAGTGTATACAGTGAATGTTTCAGATGAAAACTATCCATTTTTCCTGCTACTGCATTCTGTGACTGTCTGTGGCCAACCACTTTGTAGCTGGCTGCACCATTGTTGCTTCTATACATTCCTACTTAATAACAGCACTTACAGTTGACTGGGTGAACTCTAGCAGGGCAGCATTTCATGGAATGCCTTTTTAGGAAGGTGACCTTCTATGGTAGCGTCAAGTACAAAGTCACTGAGCATTTCAGTATGACACTATAACACCTCTGCCAATGAGTGTGGCTAACAAAGCCGGATCTACCAGTACTTATTTTAAAGGGTGTCAAGAAACTGTATTTAAATATTTCCCTATTTGAAAGAAAATTAGTTTTTTTAATTTTTATTTTATTGACAGAACCATAACAATATAGTCATCAGTTATGTGTTTTCTTAAGTTCCAGTTCCTGTCAACAAGCATTTCTTTCATTTCTTTGCTGGTTATTTTAATATTTTAATTTTACTGAGTGGCCTATTCAAAATCTTGCAGAGCGTTTCAAGTGCAAAGCTTTCAAATGTTTGTCAGTTTTCTTTTTTGTCTACTAGAAAAGTAAATTTTAAAATACCCATTTCTTTAATTATTGTTTGATAAACCATGCAAAAGGACTGTTAACCTACGAAGTCAATCTGGAATAAGAACTACATTAGATATGTACACAATGGGTAAGACAGGAAACTGAACAAGGCTGAAGGAGACACTACAAAACGCAAAATACAATATTTCAGTGCTCTCCTCACTCCACTGGCTTTCAGATAAGTAAATGACTAATTTTAAGGTTCTTTTGCTAGCATATAATACACTTAAAAGTCTATCAGTGGCACACTCAACAGAGTTTATTAATGTAAATCCCTCACATCATTGGCTAATATCCCAGAATGCAGATCCCTTTATCATTCTACATTTATATAAATTGATGACTGGAAGGTGTGCAGTGTTTATCTGCCAGGATGCTACAATAACCTGCTGGATATGGCTTCATTTGTCAAGCTGAAACATATGAACAGGGATAAGAAAGAGAGCACACAATCCAGTGCTGTTTCTTAGCTAGAGTGTGACCTGGCAGCTAAACGTCCCGCATTGGCCCAGCCAAATCCCAGTGCCTCAGCATCATGGAGGCAGACAAAATACCAGCAAAGAAAGCTAGGGATTTGCTAGGTAGCTTCTTGTAAGATAGCTAGTATGTCATTAACTACTGTGACTACTGTGGCTTCTGCTTCCATGCCTATGAATGAAGCCACAGAGGAGGTACTGAAGGTCTTTCACCTTTGAGAAACAAAAATAAGAAACCCTGCCATGAGATAGAGGTGTTCTTCACTTTATACAAACATGCAGCAGTAACCATGGATGTTTTCCATTGCTCTTTGCATCTTGAAACTGTTGCCTGTCCTTCAAAGCAATAGCATGAAATTCTGCACTAGAACTTATGAAGGACTTTGGGAATAAATGTTTATATGTCTAGTCATCTCTGTGTAATGGTTTTTAAGTGTAATTCAGAATATGCACATATGAGTAAATTATGGACTCTGAACTGATTCTCACATTGCTTATGACAAAATTTTGATAATTAGGATATGAGAAAGATTTGATCTCACTTTTACTCAAGTAATGACATATGAAATGAGTAGCATTCTGTGTTAATTTAGAATTGGATTGAATATTTTTTTCATAATTAAACAATTCTATGATGTGAAAACTTGTTCATAATAGGTGATTTTTATAGAAGTCTCTGCTGCAATAAGAACAAAAGGACTTTCCTTATCATCAAAAACAACTCGTTAGTTTGTTAGTATTTCTAAATAAAAAAAATTATTTCACAAGACAAATTGTAATTTACCTAATTGTTTACATTTTTTATTATTTTGAATACTATCCACAACATGACCTACTGAATACATGAATTCAAGAAATTTATTTTTTGGTGTTGTTGTTTATGTATAAATGAATATTCACTTCCTCGGATTTTCATATATCTGAGTCTGTTAAAAGTATCATCTTTCTCTGGTACTGTTTTCAAAACCAGTCAATACAAACAGCTGAGGGAACCATTTCACTAACTTATACATGTCACATGCTAAGTGTAATCTGTTATAATTACCAGAAGAACATTCAAAACTAATTACAAATACAATTCATAAAGGGTCATTTAGTTAGTTTGGTCTCCCTGTCTGCAATGATCACTTTTGCACTTTTTCCACTAGCAATGACGTTTGACACTGACACCATCATAAAATGCTTTTTTTAAACATTTTTTTAAATTATTTCAACAGTTAAAATGTGTTGTAACAACTTCAATTTCAGAATAACACTTCTAGCAAAAGTTCAACAATATATAAATATATGTACACTGGATATATAATGTTATGATTATAAAATTAAATTGTATGGATTACTATAGTAGACCTCAAGAAACAGGGCTGTGCACAGATATTTTGAGGGGGGCAATAACTCAAGCATAGAAAATGGGCAGAAAAAGGGAACCTATAAAAAAAAGAAAATCCTATTCTTCAATTGAAGAGCTTAAAAAAGGAAATTGTAAGACATTATATACTTAACATTATTTATTGGTTATCACATTTTCGTTCCCTAAATTATGTCCCTTGCTGCTGCTTCAAATCCAGCTTTGCAAACAGCCCCTTGTTCTGACTGCCACCCTTAGCTTTTTCTGTTTCAGTTACCTTTTTTGCCATTTTAACACTACAAACACTGTCAGTTAGTCAAAATTAACTTTGACATAGTCAAATCTTACATTCTATTTTCATTATTCTGCTACAACATGAATGTCACCTTGGCAAAATGAATCATATAAATTGGTATTTTTTTCAGTATTTAGCTTATTGACAAAATCAAGCTATTAATCATTAAAATTAACTATAACAGAGCTGTTTATTATAACGAGGAATCTGTCACATTGTAAGACTACAGAATTACCAAAATGAACTGTTTTCAACTTTGTTAACCCATTCTTAGCTTGAATACCCCAGATATCATACAAGACATTGATAAGCTCAGGAAAATAATATGTAATGTTACTTTCCCATTTAAATCATAAACATTTATTTATGTTAAATAGATCAGTTTCAATTACAGTTTATTATGATATAGCACCTTTCACAAAGAGTTGTCTCAAAGCGCTTCACAGAGAGAAATAAAAGATAATACAAAAGGAATACATTTGGTCTTAAAAATGAAATAAAGAACAGACTTGACTTATTCATGGGTCAGTAAAATTTCTATAAAGCCTACGGACATAAAATATTGAATATAAAGCATGCACAGTATATTAAATGTGACATGATGTATGAATTGCTTGGACCCCAAACAAATTTTGTGAGCACTGCATGCAATTGAAAACTACTGGCTGCTAATGGGTAACGATGAAATTTGTGTGAAACCAAATGTTGATTAATTAAAAAATTAAATTTATATGGTGTAATATCAGGTGGCACGGTGGCGTGGTGGTTAGCACTGTCGCCGTGCACCTCCAGGCCTGGGGTTCAATTCCTGCCTTGGGTCTGTGTGTGTGGAGTTTGCATGTTCTCCCTGTGCTTGGCGGGTTTTCTCCGGGTGCTCCGGCTTCTTCCCATAGTCCAAAAACATGCAGGTTAGGTTGATTGGTGTGTCCAAATTGCCCGTAGTGTGTGTGCCCTGTGGTCGGTTGGCGCCCTGCCCTGGGTGTCCCCTGCCCTGTGCCCTATGGGCTCCAGGTTTCCCCGCAACCCTCATCAGGAGTAAGCGGTTAAAATAATGGATGGAGTGTTTTATTCAGACATTGACAGTTGTGGTTTATTTTGGAATAACTCAATGGACTTTGAGACATTTGTTGAACACTGACAAGTTTAAGTAGCCTAATGTACAATCTTTTTTTTACATTTTCTTTTTTTAATAGAAAATAAATAATTATGTATTTTTTATTTTTTAGTAATGATATAGTTCATCTTTATGTGAGTATAAGAGATTAGTCTTTGGTAACTTGTTAAATATTGTTTGAGCATTATTATTGGCATACACTCGCTTGTCTCCAATTTATTTTTGGCTTTGAGTTTTAGATGGGCCAAATCAAATTTAGCTAGTTTAGCCTCAATTTGTTCATGATATGGACGTATACATGAATACAGTATGTAACTAAAAAATACTAATAATTCAAGAAGATTGTCACAATATATTATTTAGTGTTTTTGTAACATTATATTGTACCTGTCTGATGCAGAGACAGAAGTACATGCTGAATATCAAATTGTCATTTAAAATACAATTGCAATTGGATCATAGGATCATGATTGTAATTTAAATTACATTTCTGATCTGGATCACAGCAGTACAACTTCATGTCAGCTCCAAGACTCAGATCTTCTTTAAATTCATTATGCAGGCCATCAACAAGGAGACATGTCCTTGATAGGTACAGATTCATACTCTTACTGGTTAGAGGTTTTCCATTCAGTCAGTAACATCTGCTTTTAATGTAAACATCTCAGAAAGGAGATTTACCATCAATGTTCTCTGGGCACAGTTGTGGCCAACAATGTAACATGCTTCCTCAGTGTATGTGTGGTTTTCTTCAGAGTTTAAGCTATATTTTCAGACTGCAGCACTTCATTGGCAGAATTGTGTTGAAAGGCTGAACCAGCTCTCTGCTAGGATGGGTTTTATACTCAGTGTGTCCATGTTCTCACATTGGGGGAATGCTAAGTGCACGCTGAGCACAATGTTATGCAAAGCTCACTACTCCTTTTCTCTCAGGCTAAGGGCAATTCATCCAGTCTACATACTGATCACTGCATTAGGCCAGAGCTGGTCTGGGGACGAGGAGATGATTGAGGATGGCGATGAAATCACATGTTGAGATGCCCCAGTTAGCATAACCAATGAATCACATCTCCTATAAAAAGAATGGGCGCTCAAGATGGAGAACGGTGTGCTCTTATCCTATCAGTCACTCTGATTTTGGGGGCATTTTACAACACCTGTCCTACAGGCTGAGGGTCATTAACTCAGAGATTATTTCCTGGGTTTTACAGACTGAATCCTGTTTTTGTAAAAGGTTTCTTTCTACATGTCATGTACATTTCATCTTCTGGATGTAAATGCTTTCTCTTTTTTATTAATAAAAATGTGATGTTTTCTTCACAATACTTTCCCATGGGTATCCATGGTATCTAAAAATGCAAAATTATTGGTTAGTGTGGTTAAATGTAACTTTTTACATTAAGGTTAAATAGTTCAAATTTTGCATGATTGGATCCTGAAATTTACAAAATCTATCAGGATCGTGTTATGTTAAAATGTTATGTTAAAAGTGTATACATATAGTTACTTCAACACCTGGAGCAAAGGAGGACTATATTGTGTTATTTACATTTATAGTGCTACTTACATTCATAGTCTCAATAAGTACCTGTTTATTCTGTAATGTTAGCATGCCCAGGAAGGGCTGGGCAGCCAGTCAACCTTGGGCCCCCAGAGGTTTTTTTTTTCCTCGTCTTCACTGTGGAGTTTTTGGTTCCTCTCCTCCATTGTTGTCTGGCTTCATTTGTATTTATTCTTACTGCTTATTCTCTAACATTTGCAATTTCTTCTGTAAAGCGCTTTGAGGCACATTGTTGTAAATGCCGCAATATAAAAATAAATTGAATTGAACTGAAATTGATAGCCTCAATTCTTATGTTTCATATATATATATATATATATGAAACATAAGAAAATACATATAAATATATGTTTTGTCTTCTTTGTGTAATACCTAAATACCTAATCCATTTATTAAATTGTTAAATTAGATTGACCTCAATGACTCTCTTGTTTACTGCCCACCCAGTCAGTCGAGGAAAGTGTAAATGGATTTTTTACCAGACTCTATCTTGCACTTCTAAATGATCGACTTTACTGTGTACCACAGGATATTCAATTAATTTAAACTCATTTTATACTATTCCTCTAGTCAGTTCCTCAATTCCTTGGCCGTGTTTATTTTTGTATCCAAAAAGTTCTTACTTTCTTTGAATGTGCTAACCCGTGAAATGACCTTATGGAAAAAAAAAGTTGCATTTAATATGAAATTGTACGTACTTTAAAAAATATATATTATCATTACACTATTTGGCTCTATGCATGAAGGCTGAAAAAGGCTGTTTGCATATATGCTGATTTTGAGTGGCACGGCAAAGGAAGGGTACATAAAAAATGCTTTTTAAAGTTAGCTGATTTTGTCAAATATATAAGGAAAAGATCTAGTTTCTTCAAAGTGTTGAGATTTTGTAGAATGGAGGATGAAAGAACACATTTTAATGTACTAAAATTTAAAATAGTAAACATAAAAACATAAATTCAAGGAGTTACTCTATGGGAACTGCAGATAGGATGTCACGCCATTAATTAATATTACATGTATTCCAAAGACCATGTAAGCTGTAAATAGTATAATTTGTCATTTCCGATTGGTCATGTTATAGTGCAGTTCCAGTTATACTTAAAAGAAGGAATATATGTTAATAAACCTGCATTTGAATTCCAATAAAACTACCAATTTTATGGAATGCAGGGGTAAACGGGGGGCATGCACGGCTTCAAGTAAATGTTTATGGATCAGAAAATGTGGTAATAGGAGGAGACGAGCAGGAGGAGAGTCAGACAGGCACAGAAGTGCTGAAACTGTGCCGGTTGTCTGCCTCTCAGACAGTAATAAATGAAGGAGTGCCAGTCCCTGGAAATACACCCTCCCAATCAGTATTCCCTCCGACAGATCATGTACACATACTGTTCTGTTATCCTTTGTGTAGGATGTGCAGAGGAATAAACGTGATGGGTTCACGTTCTGTTTAATTTCACTGTGATGGATTGTTGACTTGCTTCAAAGGCAACCTAATGTCCTGCCAACATTAGACACGAACATTTTATTTTGTGTTAAAAGATGTTTCACATAAAAAGCATTATGGACACATACATACATGCATTCATGCACATAAACAGTTGTAGATGATTGATTGTATATTAGCATCTCTAATTTGTCTTAATGAATTTGAAGTGTTAGTCATTAAAACAAAAAAAATAATAAAACATCAAAAACAAAGTGGGCTGGAAACTGACATTCTGCCAATTACAATCACTTTTATTTATTTATTTTACTCGTTTGGTAAAGCTAAGATGAGACAGTGCATGGTAATCCTTCCCATGATTTAAATATCAAATTTCAATAATTGTAAAAAGCAACTAGAGAAAAGCAAATTAGAAAATATGCTGCTAAACGTGTGTGTGTGTGTGTTTGTGTATGTGTGTGTGTTTTTTTGTGTGTGTGTGTGTGTGTGTGTGTGTGCCATCTAAAAGGTAAACGTATATCCCTGCATCCATGCATCTATCCATCCATCTATCCATCCATCTGTACATCCATTTGCTTTACCGCCTTATCCAATTCAGGGCTGTGGGGGTAAAAGTATAAAAATATAAAATTAAAAATTATCACTGGATTAAACAAACTAGTCAATAAGCTTTATTTTATTTTATTTTATGGTTTGTTCTGCTATTGAGATGTATCTGTCTTAGACAGTGTATGTAAAATGACAATACTGCAATGCCATAACTATTGCATCTTTAGCTAGATCCTCCCCTCCTCTTCTGAAAGTGCACGTAGGCTGTGTTAGTGTTCAGCTTTTAATGGTGTCTTCTGTAATACAACTTAGGCTTCCTGTTTGTCTCTCATATTCCTGTACTTACTCAGTAATGAGCCCAAACAGAGCCTGTCTGGGAAAGAATCACAGTATTCCTTTGTGCCTTACTTAACAAGACAAGATAGCATTAATAAAGCAAGATGGATTTAACTGAACAATTATTAAAGGCAAACACTTTATTGGCTGCCAGTCACATATAATGTAATTGACCTTATACAGTATATATATATATATATATATATATATATATACGCACTGCTCAAAAAAATAAAGGGAACACTAAAATAACTTAAAATAAACACTAAAATAACTAAATGAATGAAATATTCTTATTAAATACTTCGTTCTTTACATAGCTGAATGTGCTGACAACAAAATCACACAAAAATTATCAATGGAAATCAACTGTATTAACCCATGGAGGTCTGGATTTG
>JABJVR010006583.1:0-48978 GCA_025773905.1 Chitala chitala
TGATTGGCTGATTAGCAATTTGTGTTACCAAGCAATTGAACAGGTGTACCTAATAAAGTGGCCGGTGAGTGTATTTTGTGCTGGAAAATGGAGCACCCAGAATAAACTCAATTAGGCATAGAGGGAACATCCCAACATTCACACAGTGTGAGTTTTCACTTACAACCCAAAAAACACATGGTACAAACACAACCTGTTGGACCACTTGAAAGCTTTCAAAAATATGTAAAAGACGTGCTGACTGTGACCACTGCAGCTCCATTCGTATAATGAAGAGCACTGAAGCCAAGTCATATTAGGTCATGTTGTTCCTTGGGGTGTTTTGGCACTTTTCGATAAGATTTAGCAAGATTTAAGATGTAATAGTGGGAGAGGATTATGTCTTCCTTGTCCAAAGAGACCACAGATGGCCTGCTATCTGTGTGAATAAGGTGTCAGGCTGTTCAGGGCTGCTGTCTAAGATGTCTCATGTGTTGTTGTAAGGGCATTTACTATGTAGTGTAGTGCAGTATACATTTAAAAAGTACACTTTAAAGAAGCTTTACTCCCTAATGATGGCTCAGTTGGGGGTGCTGTCGCCTTGTACCTCTGTGGAGATGAATATGGTTCACATCTGTGCAGTCTGCATATTCTCTCTTTGCTCATGTAACTCTCTTCCAAGGTCTTTGGTTTTCTCCCACAATGCCAAGGTTAGGTGAACTTGGAGCACCAAATTACCTTTAGTGTGCTTGGTGGGTGTGAGTGTGTGCCTAGTGGGTTGCTGCCCTGCCTGGGGTGTACCCTGCCTGGGGTGTACCCTGCTTTGAGCCCAAGGCCACTTGTGTGGGCTGGGTTAGCGTCAAGATGGCCATAAACCTGCCAGGGATAAGTGGTTGGATAATGGAATGTAAGTTGTCCTATGACAATTTTTTTTCTGACTGAAAATCATTTAATTTTTCTTTTTCTGTCATCAGAAACAAACCATGGTAAACTAATGAAGACTGTCATTATCAATACGAAATAATGCCCCTTCCTTGCATTTGAAAACAAAAATTTTTAAATTTAAAAGAAGACATAATACAGTCAGGCTGCTTTGACTGTATTTACAATGTTCTTTTATTCTATATTTACTTTGTGTTACTTGTAAATTGCTTAGATAACATATAACAAGCTTTGTTACTGGACACTAATTATATACTTCAAGAGGC
Organism: Chitala chitala; assembly: GCA_025773905.1. Lineage (NCBI taxonomy): Eukaryota > Metazoa > Chordata > Actinopteri > Osteoglossiformes > Notopteridae > Chitala > Chitala chitala. The sequence goes on from JABJVR010006583.1 coordinate 1,188, forward strand.
TGTATTTTTAGTCAGCATAAATTTCAAGAACATAAAGACACACCCTCACAACAAGACAAAAACCTTCAGTTCCACTGTTCTGCACATTCACAGATGTGATTCCATCATCATCTTCATGCATGTGTAGAGCTGCCGTGATGTTTCACAGCTGTCACCTGTGTCAGGCCTTTCTGCATGGTGATACAGTGGATATATCTGTTTGTTTTTCATCCCCTCTGGTATTTAACAGTAATGCAGTGTCATGTGTCAAAACCTAGGCTGCTCATTATTCTACTGGACACACTGACATAGTGGGGCACTCTTATATTTGTCTAATTAATCCATGTCCCTCTGTTGACCCCTGCATCTGTATGAATGAGTGCATTTAGGCTCAGTATGTTATTTGGATTTCCCAGCATCCTCTACTGCCTAGCCACCTGGTAGGAAAAGACACACAGCTGCTCCTAGTTGGAGATTACTGGATAGTCTAATCCTTTTACAGCGAGTAAAATAAGTAGAGTTTAATTTTATCTTGTGTCTCCCATCTGGCCTATTTGCGCTGCAGCAGGCAGATGTTGCGACGCTGCTGTCAGCCTGTGTTTCCTGCCTCTTCTGGGATGGAGCCCAGCAAGGGAGCTGCAGCAGAAATCAAGGCTCACTGCTACTGAGTTACATCAGCCATTTCTGAGCTATTTACAGAATACCTGTAACTGTTGACTGGGAAAGCCTTTTGTCAGTGTGTCCTACATCACCACAGTGGTGACAATATCTTTACTAATGCCACATTTACATCAACAAACTGAGAGGCCTGGTCAGGGCTAAAAGATGCCAGCCTTCCCCCAGTCACATCCACATAACAGCATGTAGTGCTCAGAAAAAAGGCGCTGCTTAACCTGGGGCATGTAAATAAAAAGGCCTGTAAAGACAGTGACATTATTGCATACAATAGTGTGTAAAAATGGACTTTGTGGTGTAACGTGCATGTAATGAACAGATCAGCATTGTTAGCCATACAGTATGTCTGCTAAATGTCCAAAAAACACTATTTAGTTTCTGAGGGCTTGTGGGAATTTTCCTACCTAAAAGTGTCTGTGCCTGTTCATTGTGCCAGTTGTAGTGTTTTGACATAAAGTAAGACAGAGCACTCAGGGACAGGATCCTGCAGAGCCAGTACGTTTATTCAGAGAATCGGTAACACCAGACGCTATCCTTACACGTGATCTGGGAAAACAAGTTAAACTTCAGGGAGCCAGGAGAGTCAGTCCATGATGAGAACAGGGGCTGGAAAAGACCAGAGGGATGAGCAAGGCAACCAGGTTCAGGTTAACACGAGTGTGGTTGAGGACTTTGGACACCAGTGACAAAGACATCTCAGTAAACATAGCTATGTAATACTTTGCGTTTAGCGGGTGTTTGCAATGGTTCTTTATGCTCATGGCTGGCAGGCACTAACAAGGGGGATGTGACACGTGACTGTACATGATAGCTTTTGACACGGAGCTCACATTATTTGCGTTTCAATGCTAGTTTAGGTAATGAAATACACATAACATTATGACCACCTGTCTAATACTGAGTAGGTCGCCCTTTTGCTGCCAAAACAGCCCTGTCCTGTCGAGCCATGGACTCCACTAGACCTCAGGAGGTCTGCTGTGGTATCTGGCACCAAGCTGTCATTATGATAATCTTTCCTTGGGTCCAAAATCTCTAATGGTGCCCCTGTCTGTAACAGAGTTTCCACAGTAATTGACACATTGTAAATGGCAAGAGTCTGTTGGTTCAGTGTGTTGTGAACTTTTAAAGAGAAGTAAGAAGCAGATCAATCCCTTTTGCTGGGACCATTGCCTCCTTTCATCAAGTCGCCATTGAAGCGAAGGGGTAAAAGTTACAATAGCGTTCAAAATCATGACATAAACATGAAAAGTGGTGCCGTGGGCAAATGCAATAAGGCCAGGTGTCAATTAACTTTAGCTGCTGGCAAACACACCTGACAGAGTGGGTTATTGACATTTTTAAATGCGTTTAGCTGTTTAGCTGAGATGTTGTCAGAATTGTTGTGCACAGTGGTTGCAATTTTTCCTGTTCTGCTGCAAGATCAGCACAAAATGTCCTCTGTTACAAACTGTAAAGGACTTGTAACCTCATTTTGTAGCATAGACTGAAGGCACGTCATACACTGAAAGGAAGCTTCCACATGGAGGTGGGCTGACAGCGTTATAAATAATTCCCCTCTATTTTTTAATCTTGCATGTTGCACAGCTTTGTTTTATTTACTTTGTTTTAATGTAGAGGTGGCAGCACGGTGGCGTGGTGGTTAGCACTGTTGCCGCGCGCCTCCAGGCCTGGGGCTCAATTCCCGCCTTGGGTCTGTGTGTGTGAATTTTGCATGTTCTCCCTGTGCTTGGTGGGTTTTCTCCAGGTGCTCTGGTTTCCTCCCTCAGTCCAAAGACATGCAGGTTAGATTGATTGGTGTGTCCAAATTGCCCATAGTGTGTGTGTGTGCGCCCTGTGGTGGGTTGGCGGTGTCCCCTGCCCCGCGCCCTACGTGCTCTGGGATGGGCTCCAGGTTTCCCCGCGACCCTCGCCAGGAGTAAGCGGTTAAGATAATGGATGGATGGATGGATGGATAATGTAGAGGCAGCTTTAAAATCAATCAAAATCTTCTAAAATGTGCATCATTCCAGAGAGGACATTGAGAGCAAAGTTGTGTTTTAATTCTGGCTGGTTTTTATGTCACTTTTGACATAGAAAACATTTATTTTGTGTTTGGTTGTCATTTCGATGTGTGTTTTTTAGCTAATATTGTTCATCTTTTGCCTGATCCTTGTGCCAGGCCTCAGGACTGGCTCAGCGTAGAAAGCAGTGATGGTCCTGCCACCATTACAACTGCAGGCTTGTGGTGTGTCACACATCCTGAAGGGTTACAGGAACCAGATGAATTAATGAATTCATTTAGTCATTCATTCATAAAGACCTGCAAGCCGCAGAAGTCACCAGAGATATTTTCTCTGAAAACCGTACGACAGAAATTGTCCCCTCAGACACATTCTGCATAGTTATTGATAGGTTTTTGCATAGCCCTATGTATATTTGCTAATAAAAACTTGTAACTTGAATTACAGTACCTTTCTTTGTTGTACACCATATTTTTTAGATATTTTAATGCAGATTTTTAAAATGCAATGCATCTATTTACCTTTATAGTCAAATGAATATGGTATGCAGTGTGAAAACAGCAAGATACTGCCCGAACTCAAAACATGATAAAATTTCTGTTTAAAATCCCAGTAGTAGCAGCAGCAGCAGTTCTACCATCAAATATTATTGATGGCAGAATTTCAAACATAAACTGTGTAAGCATGGACCAGTTTTCTGAATTCAGTGGCAATCTTGTAAATGACAAGCTATACACAGTATTGATTGACTATAAAACGCTTAGTAAACATGTCAGAGATTAATTGCTGTAGGGATGAAAAATAGGTATATCCCTCTGTCAGATGTGTATAATGATTTTCTGTCACCTATGATGGGGTGATGCATCGATGACCACCACTGTAAGTTAATTTTGCCACGCTCATTAGCCTGAAATGGTCTTTATTGTATTACATTAATACTATGTGTAAAGGCAGCCTGCCAAACCAAAATGTTGCCATATTTCTTTAAACAAGCTTAACAAAAGCAAAAATAAAATTCAACAAAGACGTAGCATAATACAAAAGTAATAACTTGAAACAAATATTTTTATTAAAGGAATCTTGAAAGTGGTTTTTGCCACATTTTTATCACCTTCAAATTATATTCCATGTTTACTTCAAACTACCATTTACATGAATGGTAAGAAACCCTGTCTATCCTTGTCCTTCTTACTTCACTCTCACACACTTAAAGATGTTCTCTGAAAGTGTTACAAAAGCATTGTAAGCAGGTCTAGCTAATGTAGCACTGATTATACAGACAATATATATGAACAAATGCAAACAATTGTAACGCACAACCAGTTAGACAATGTGATGAAATATTGCAATTATTGCCATTACTAAGCAATGGGATGGCCATTGGGTGGCCACTTGCTGTATGTGAATCTGGGACAACTTCAGTTTCATATTATAATTGTATACAGCTGTGGCTGAAGTTGCTTTAGGTTTTTGCAGAGGTCATTTCATATCTCTTTTTGGGTACCAAGAGTACTTTGCTGTTCAAATAACATTTTAACAGCTGAGCAAGCCCAAAATGAATTCTCCAGAACACACAATCTGGTGTTAGAGAACCAGATGAAGCCATTGTATGTTGCGCTAAATGAACATGTTGGCAAACATGTTTTGGTGTCCAGCCCACATGGATCACTTCAACTGTCACTGAGTAGTTGAAGCATATGTACACACATTTGCGTCATGATCGATAACTATTCAGCCAGCCACAGATGGAGTTTCTCACTTCAGGGACCATATGAAATCCAACCAAACAGCATTTCTGTATTTCTTATATCATTCAAAAGTTCTCCATGAACTTCAGTTCTATCACTATGGAAGATAATGCCTAAAACAAGGCATCCAGTGTTCAAAGGTTTAAGGAAAAAGAATGAATATGAAATCCAGCAATGGTGAAACTTCACATGAATTGTTCTTGAAATATGTATTAATTAGCTTTCAGCGCAGACAGGAGCTTGCAAACGTAGCTGTGTGCTGGGGTTACTTTAGGGAGATAATTACTGATGTGAACTGAAACAAAGTCACAACACATTTTCAAATCGCAGCACTGTTGTTTAGGAACATGATGATGCTCACCTTTTAAAACATTTGCACTGACAAAGAACAAATGAAAGTTAGGAGCAACTGAAGCACCTTAATCTTAGTAAGGAATACATCTGCATTCAGTGACGGTAGAAGCAACTGAAATACAGTTTTATGAGGTTTCTTACATTTAGAACATATTTAACTTATTTACCAGTTTCACTTTTAACGTGTCACAAATTGCAGTGAGGCCAAGTCCAAGTGCACCAAGTGATTTATTTAGGGCAGAAATCACAAAGGAAAAGGAAACACAGAGTGATAACAAAGCTTCTAGGGCCACCAGCGGCCACCAGCGGCCACCAGCGGCCACCAGCGGCCACCAGCGGCCACCAGCATCACAATAATCAGTCATTAACAAACACAAAAGGAGAACTTAAATAGAGAGAAAATGAGGCACAGATGGAAAGTACTAATGACATAATGACAATGACTCAGCAAAAGAGACAGGAGGAAGGGCGACATCTAGAGGACACAGGGGTCATGACAGGCAGGTGCATGACAACATCCAAGCAGTGAAGTTTAACTTAATGAGTGAAAGTCTCTTGGGTAGCTTAGATAGTTTTTTTTTAGTAATGCTGTCAACTGGAACTGGTGGAAAGGGGGCATTATAGCACAGCCAATCTGCAGTCTTTTCATTCAAGTGCAAAGGCTCAAATAAGGCTAGGGATTAACGGCTGGCTATAAAGACAATGATACAGATGATTTCATTATCAAGGCCATTCTGCTCCATTAGCCTGAAAGGTCTGTTTCATTTATGTTTTCTTGCACATTCTGTGTAATGTTAATTTGTCTCACTGTTTAGCAGATCTTAGCATACATTAGAGCCCTGTAAATGTCCGCATAAACAGTTTGAGCTGAAGAAAGGGTCATGGACCGCATAAACAAAGCTGGATCTGTGTGTGTACTGTTAGTGGCATTTCCCTGGGCCCACTCAATAGCAGGCTTTAAGGAGAATAAAAACGCTGTTTGCCACTCAAGGATACATTTTTACTGGTGCATTAGCGAGAAGGTTATGCCCTCAGGTTTGTTGCATTCTAACTGTTTCTCCAATTTGCATTGTCATCTGCAGCTGCTGAAGTGACCTGTGCAGCACAGATGTGTGTGCTCTAACAAACAGACTGGTGTGACACGTGGGTCTGCAGGATGCACACCGTTGCATGCTACTTGTCAAATCTCATCCTAACTGTGCACAGAAAATCTCTTGAAATGTGTCTCTTGAAATGAACAGAACAGAAGTTCCAAAGAGACAATTTCTCATTCTTTTACATTTCTGTTTTCTCTTCACGGAGTTTCTGAAAAATTACCCAGTGCCTTGTTGCAGTTGCAATACAGTCGCTATTTACACAAAATCGTTAGTTAAACATAAGAAGCACAAGGCTTCCTGCCTCTGCCAAAGATCAGAATGCTGACATGGTTCTAATTAACACCAGTGGAAAATGTTAAATCCCAGCAAATCCCACACTGTATATAACTAACTATTGTGCCTCAAATACACAGCCACAAGCTTAATATCAGCGTAGGTCTCCATAAACACAGAGTGTTGTTTTAAAATATTTTGCCTCCCCTTAAGGGTGAAGTCAATGGCATTAAGCATGAAGTCAAATCTCAAAGTTATAATAACATTTGAGAGCTAAAGCTGTATTACTGAAACTCTACAGGTGCTGAGTTAAAGGGGAGCAGTGAGCTCAGGAAAGCAGCAGACATCAGAAAAGCAAGTGCCACTACAGGCTGGTTTACTGAGGAAGGTGTCCACTGGTGAAGAGGCCACAAGACCCAGTTATGGAGACAAATGGTTAGGAACAGTATGTGTGACAGGTACACTGAGGAGTTCCTCTTGAAGAAAAAGAGAGGCACATTAATTAGCAGCTTTTGTAGGATGTACTAAAACATATCTTTGTAGTCCAGAGCTTCTACCAGCCCACAGAGGCTAATAAACACACCCCATACTCCAACTGGTCAACTTCCCCAGTCAACAACAGTCATGTCAATAACAGGGCCAGTTGAGTACTTTTTTATTCAGCTATAGTTTTGTACATTCAATAAACAGAAAGTAGACCAATGTTCTGGCTCAGTGATGAAATAGGAAATGTTCTGCTGATGAACTAAGTAAAAGTCTAATGATGTGGCTCAAACGTTCACTACATCTATGTATTCACTACATCTGTGTAATCTATGTATTTCATATGCATGTAGAGTCAAAGATAACAAGGAAAAACTTTTCTATATAAAAAGCATAAATGTACAATATCCTAATTTCTTCTTTGCATGAATAGTTTTACATTTCCGAATCCCTTTGAGAGAATGGCAGTGCTTGTTCAGATACAAAACTAAAACAGTGAGAAAGGAGGAAGGGCAGAATGAGGCCTCTCTTATGGCTGGAATTGCTTCCTCTGAGCACCAGACTGTTTAACAAGGCTGCATTTCTGTCATGTCTCAGTGGCAGCATGCTACACTCTCTGAAATTCAAATATCATTCCAAGACTATGTTTTTTTTCCTCTGAGACCCTCACTTTGTTGTCTTCCTTGTCTGCACTGTTCCTGCCCAAAACTGAAAGAGAAAACCATGTGATAATGATGGACCATCAGCTAGGGGCGCTGTCTTTATGAAAGCAATGGACACATTAAGGCCTGTCCTTAACAGAGGAAAGGAAGCACTTCTGATTACAACATGAGCAAGTGCAGGAGGTCTTCCTGACCCTCTGATCTATTGTCCACCCTTCTGTCTCTTCTAATGTTACAGTTCTTGTTAATGTGATTTTTACAAATAGGTGCTGAGCTTATTTTACTGTTTCACCTGATGAGCATAGTACATAGAAAAGCAGAGAGGAAACATGGTTTTAAAAAAGTTAAATGGCTAAATATTATTCAGCTGACCTTATCTTAAATGTATTAAACGTAGCAGATTTGCAAGTGATAAAGTAAATAAGAATGGAGCCTCTGGGGAATGGGAGCTTTTATTGCAGTTCTACTGCCACTGGTGAGGAACAGCTACCACAGAACTTACATACAGCATACAGTACATTCACACTCCATGCTACCTTAGGATACTGTTCTCTAGTACACAGAATTATCAGGCAATCAGCAACTGGCTATACAACACAAAGGAGGAAAAGGTTATTCTGAAACTATTATGAGTCTAGCCTAGCAATATTTTCCAAAATATGTATTATATACAGTATTTATTATTAGTAAAAGGCTTTGTGGTCTCTTCCTGCCAGAGTCCTCCTACTTGCTTTCCCGCATGTGTGTATTGCACGTGTCTGGATGTAAGAGCAGACTATTGTGCAGATGTAGAAGCCAAGGTTCATCGTTTGGCACAAAAACAGAGAAAATCCTTTGTGTTAGTGTTGTACTGCTGGCTAGTCATATGGAGAGTGCAGCATGTTCCTCCTCTTTATCACAGGAGCTCATGGCACATTAGAGGCAATCTATATTGTAAATGAGAAGTGTACAGCTAGCTAATGAAATATTGAAGCTCTGTCCTCAAGCTGTGGATGGATAGACCCATTTTAGGTATTCGTGTAGTTTTTTATAATGAGTTACGGATGTGGGAAATGAGAGGCAGTTGTTAGACATGATTCTGTTGTAATGCTGTGGCCTGTAGACAGATAACATAGGTATCATTTCAGCACCTGCTATTATTCTGACATAGGTTTTCAATCTTAAGCATTTGGCTTCCTGCAAGGTGATGCTTTCCAGCAGGAGAAGAAGTTTTCTCCCAGAGTAGAGACTGACAGACTGGTTTGTTTTATTAAAAATGTGAGTGACCTAAAAGAAAAGCCAAAAATGTGCTGCCAAAAAAAAAGTAATAATAAATTTAAAAATAAATAAAAATCTTTAATTTTTAAGGAGTGTTCAAATAAATGTTCAAGGCAAATCAAAGGTGCAATGTTTTTCTATATTTCCTGATCAAATCTAATCAACCTTTATTTTTGCATATATTTAGCAGCTACAATAGCATATTTGCTGTGCTGAAGTGTTTCAACTCAAGGTCTTAATTTTGAAGCTTATTAGAAGTGTTAATCTAAGATATACTTTATTAATTGGCATTTGTAAAATATGCACTCATGAATATTTCAATCATCTTTGTTAAATATAATGTTACGTTCCTAAGAAATGTATGTTGCAGCTTTCATTTACGGCTAACCAATATGTGTTTATGCTTATTGCACAATGACATTGTGAAAATGTCAAGGTCCGACAGCTGCTTTATTTTTGTCTGTTTATGTTTATTTATTCATGTAAACATTTTATGTGAAAACAATATTTAATGGTGTTAATCAGTTTACATTTAGCCCTGTCAGATTCTGCTGTCAGCATAGTTACCATGTATTCCCACTTTATGTTTGTGTGTTATGAAAATCTAATTGACAGAAGTGTGCACATATTTTGAATGTTTGTAATTATTATAAGAATTCATTTCACTGGAGGAGGAAATAGCTGTCGGGGTTCAGAATTGCACCCTACAGCATCATTAAACACTCTTTATGCTCTTTGTTTGACAGGAGTGGCCGCTCTCTACTCAGACCTGCACTTGTAAAGAATGTGCCATCGATGTGAGTAGTTCCCTGTCCTTAGACACACAGGGTCATTTACATTTGCAGAGAACCATCTGTGTGAATAAATGGGATGGAATGAAATGGTATGGACAGACAGGTTTGATTGCTTGTACTTGAGCCAGTTTTCTTGAGATTAGGGGGAAATTTAATTTTAATTTTCAGGATATACAGACTGACAGGATTGCCACCTGACGAGCCAGTGACCGTTCTTTTGCTTAAGGTTCTACCCTTAATGTGCTTAATGATGAATTGTTCTACTTGGTTTGATTCCGGTTCAAGTTTAAGTATTTTCTTGGGGTTGGAGCTGAGATGTTGTTCAACTTTGGTCATTATGTGTAATTCTTAGCCTGATTTAGCTCTCATTTGTTGATTTTTTTCAGTAAATCATATTTGTCTGTGGTGGCATGGTGGCACTGTTGCTATGTCCCTCCAGTCCTGGGGTTCATTTCCCACCTTGGGTCTGTGTGTGTGTGTGTGTGTGTGTGTGTGGAGTTTGCATGTTCTCCTTGTGCTTGGTGGGTTTTCTCTGGGTGCTCTGGTTTCCTCCCACAGTCCAAAGACATGTATTAGGTTGATTGGTGTGTCCAAATTGCCTGTGGTGGGTTGGTGCTGTGTCCTGTGCTCTGGGATGGGCTCCAGGCTTCCCTATGACCCTCACCAGGACTAAGCGGTTAAGATAATGGATGGATATTTGTCTGTATTTAAATTTGAGTGTGAGCTTCTGATGAGATTAGAGCAGCGTTGCTCCCCATGTAACAGTAACAAAACAATCTGTGCTAAAATTCTGTTTCAAGTCAAGTTTCTTTACCTGAAACATGTCCTTTTGAGTCAAAACAGGTAACATTGTGTGGTGTTAACTCACAAAGACAACTCTCATTTTGTCTACCTCTGATTACCATGACTGCAAAGCTTTCACAGAAAGTGCAGCTTCTAATCTGACAGAACTCGTACTTTGAATTAAATAGACAGTTATTGATGCCAATAGAACTAGCGTAATTTTCACAATTTATTATCTGAAGGTCTGCATTGATATCCACACATGTAGCCCAGCTGTTGCCCGTAAAGAAGTCAAGTTGCATTCAGCTTTGTTTCAAGTGACTGACCTGTGGCATCTCTGTGGTATAATGGGATTTCTGTTGCTTCTGAGCATCACTTCTTGTGTTCGTCTTGGCTACTGCAGTGTTAGTTTGCATGCAGTGGATCACGTGCGCTGCATTAGCAGTACCTAGGAAACGGCTGTTAACAGCCTGCAGTGAGTGCCTGTCTTCCAAGAATAGGTATATATTGCTGGGATAATTGCAGTTTATGTGTTTTATTACAAAAGGAGTGGGAGAACTGACTGAACAATTAAACTGAGTTCAAAACAAACAAACAAACACGCTCACGCATGCACATAAACACCAGCATGTTTCCCTTATTACAGTACAGAACATGCAGAATGCAGAAATGTGCTGTACATGTCAAGTCCAGCATTCAGTTTGGATAACAATATTTCACAAGTTAACAATATTTCTTTTTTGTGTGGCAGTGATTTCTATAATTTCTTATAATCAAAAAATAATACTATTTATTTTTTATAAATTTGTAGATATTATAAATTAAGAATGTGCATGTATTGCAAGAATACTGTCTGGAAACCTTTTATACAGTTTTGGTACTTTTGGGACAATTTTATAGGCTGTGTAAATCCCTTTTGCGATTCTCAGAACCTATATTCCCATATGGTATTGTAGCATTTAGCACAACAGCAAGCACAGAGCATCCATGTGGTGTTTTATCATTTAGCACAACAGGGCCTCTCATATATGCCAGTCAACAAAGAATTCTGGAAGACATTCTTTTTGTGTGCAGTTGGAGGCCAGAGCAAAGAAAGGAAGAGATGTCAGAAGCACGGGCCTTTGAAGGTGGTTCCGATGGTCACTGTGGATATGTGTGAGCAGAAGCATGCCAAAGGGTCAGTGAATTTCAGTGAAGAGTCAACCTTTGTGCAAAAAAACCCAGCATTTCAATTCATGGTTAAGATTAAACATATTGCGTCTTGTGAAGAAGAAGAGAGAGAACAATGTGGGCATCAGCCAGTGAGCTAGAGCCCAACAATTTGTTAACGTCACACAGACAGACGTCACAGAACTTTTACTCTCCTCTGACTGACAAGCACATTAGAAGATCACTTCAGCTAAGAGCACAGTCATGAAATATGCAGCTCATCAAAACTTTTCTTTAAATATGCTGCCTAATTCACATTCCTGCAAGAAGGGTAAAAAACAGTATTAAATATTTACACACAACGTTTTTGGAGCTTTTGGAAAGATGGAGTAATTAAACACAGGAAGCTGAGGAGATAGAAGGTCCCACTAGGCAATACAAGGTGCTGCTGGTATCATAGTGGTTAAGAAGCTGACCAACTTTGTTCACTTAAATGTGTAAAGTGAACATTTGAACATAGTGAACATAAAAAATGTAATTACAGTGTATTTGTACTTACCAACTGCAAAAGTCAGGAAAATCACTTCTGAAAATGACATCTGCTAAACAAACTGAGAATGTTGACACTAATTACGTTATTTATCTTAGTTATCAAAATCATATTTCATTATGATGTCTGACACCTCAAACCTAAAAAAACTGAAGTCTAACATTAGAGAGCAGGGTTTTTTGCATGTTATTGATACTGCTGAACTGTTGTAACAGACCTGTGGAACAGTAGAGAGTTACACGTATCACTACATGGATGTGTGAAGGCCCTTCTACGTACAAACGTGACACTGATGGAAACAACACGTACAAGTGTTTTAGGTGGTTGAATACTGGTTTCAATTCATATCAAGTTCATGAGTCATGAGCTCTGTTCCGTCTTTACAAATAAACTCAGCTCACATTCCCATTTGGGTGTTGGGGAGAAAGTCATACAGCCACGTCTGTTAGTTGCTATGGCTGAAGGTTTGTGTAAAAAAACAAATCATACTGATGCAGTCATTTAATATTTAGCAGCATTACAGGTCTGCAGAAGATCAAAGGTTTGTTTTTGATTAAAATTCCAGTCATCTCCCACCATGGCCTATTAGTTCACGATAAAGATGTCAGGCAGTGCTTAACTTAGGACTCGTCTTGGTGATGTACGGAGAATGTTGAAAAGAGCTGTCACCTCAGTGACTCACTCCAGAGGAGCTGGAGAGGTGAGTCGCCTGCTCTGCCAAAACACAGTCACACACGCTCCCACTTCCTGTACGCATGTGTACAGTCTCAGCTGTGTCTCACCTCTCACAATCTTATGTTTCTCAAGGCTGTCTGCAGTTCAGGGTGATCAAACGCTTGGCTCAGCCTTGCCGCCCCCTTGACGCCCCCATTCCATTCTCATACCTCCACAGCCTGAGCTCTCTCTCAGCTCTTTTCGTTATGTAGCTTTTGCTCTGCTGAAGAGGGTGCCACGTTTTTCCATGATTTTGAACCGGCTCACTCATACTCACTTATCCTCTTAGCAAAAGCCTCTACATGGATGGTGCTTTATTTAAACTTTAAATCTATGTCTTGCATCACTGCTTTGCTGTTCTGGCCTTCTTTTCACTGCCCGTGGTAATGCGTGGCTCTCCTCAGCCTACCGGGCACTCATTTGTCTCACCTGTTGTTCATTAGTGTTATTTTAGTGCTGTTTTCCAGTACACTATTAGTGTTTAAAGTCTTTCGTAGTTTCCTCTTGCTGTTGTTTTTGCTGTATAGGTGTTTGGAATTTTTTTGCCATTTTTTTGCATTCTTTGAATGCCATTTCTGTTTTTTTATGCTTGATTTATGTTTCATTATTGGATTATTTTGATAGTACTAAAAACAAGGGAAATGTTGGCCTTATGAGGCTCCTGCCACTGGCTCTGCAGGGTTGGGCCAGGAACCAGCAACACTTTCTCTAACTTTTGCCTTGGAAGTCAGTCTCTGAGTTCATGTAAGTGCTGCCTGGTTCCAGGGCATCTGGAGTCTCCATAATCTCATTTGGTTGTAAGTGGAGGTCTATGCTTTACTGCACCTCAGTGGAATACTTTTCCATTAACCTCTGCTGACTGTTTTACTCCTCGCCATTGTCCCTGTGGCCTATGGGACAACTGAATTCCACGAGTCTCGAAACAGTGTGGCAGCCCTGGGCTGGATCAGGCTCAGGGAGTTATTGCACAGCTCTCACATTGGCTCACAGTGTCCACACACTTTCAAGTGAACCTTAAAATAGGTGAGAAGATGAAACTGAGAGTGAGGAAAGGGTATAATGTGGGAAACGTCAGGGATAGGAAAGAAGGATAGACAGTAGCCAGGAGTAGAAGGGATTTAGTGCTAAAACCCTTCAGATATAATGGGTCACATAACAAGAGACTTAAGCAACATCTCTTGATGAGAATATGGCAGATAGAGGAGCTCCTTTGAAGGAGATAAGAATTGGCTTTTCAAATGCCTGTTCTTTGCTAAACACATTTTCCTGGTACTTTTGTCTGACATTAAAGGAGCCAGAGGCTAGAGGTTGATGGCTTATTTTCATTTTATATTCTTGGGAATTCTTAATTCGCTTACCCTAAGGAAATCAGATCTGAGGTTTATTCTCTTCTTACACAGGCAGTGACATCACCATGCTCTAGAAAGTACCCACTAAATGAATGAATGAGGTAATCCATGAGTTTAAATTCAGAGCAGCCCCTTACCCTACTTTGTTTCAGATGTATGTATTTCTCCCTCGGCTGATGTGACTGTCACCCCAGGAGCTGAGGGGTGGAGGGCACAAATAGATTGTTTTGCTGCCAAAATGTGTTCTATCCTTCCTGCCGTGCCATAACCCTGCTGGGAATATCAATGCAACGATTAGGATCACAACATTCTGCTTCAACAGCTACAAGGCCTGGACAACATAAATGGAATGTATCCGCAGCACCAAAATGTGTGACACGTCACACTATTTTCCACATTATAATATCTTCTGAGACTCAGGGGTCCACAGGCTACGTGGAGCTCTGCTCAAGTGTTTCTGTGTATCACACCAGAGGGGCAGTGGTGGCACATCCTACACTTGGTGATGAGGGGGTGGTTTGTCATGGAGTAGCATTGTCCTGTACAGGGAAAAGCGTTTCCTTCTTAACATGTTCACCCTAGGTCTGCAGCAGCCCTCCCTCAGGACCCATGCATTACAGCTACTGTGTCTCTTAAATCACGACCCATGTGTGCTTTCCTCCAGGTTAGGGGTAGCTTCACATGCCAGTGACACATGTGCTATGCCATGAGATGAGTTGGAGACACACATGGAGTTTTCACACTGTCAGGGTGTTATCATTTCAGTCAGCCATATTTTACAGTTTCAATTAGATATCTTTCCTAACTGCGTAGCAGTGCAGAGCCCTGAGGAAACAATAAGCATACGTGAGGTTATTTGTATGTGTATTTAAATGCAATGCTACCTGCTGCCTTGACAGATGTTTGTGGAAGATATTCTCCATGCAATAGGTTCATAAGTAGGAAAATAAACAGAAATAGAACCTTTAATTGTGAAACATAGAGTCACAGACACTTTTCTCAAATGGATTTTGTGAATTATCTTGAGTGTTGTCAGCTCACAGGAGCAATGCAACTTTAGGATTGTATGGGGGCCAAGTGCTGGACAGCAAATCACTTGGGGTATGATCTTGAGACTATACCAAAGCCTGAGAAATGGTTCCTACAGAAGCATTTAACCAAGCACAAAAACAGTGGTCATAGTTCAGTGAATACACTATGCAATGTGTCTGTAATCTATGGAATATGCTCTTCTTCCTGCTGAAATTCTGAGGGTCGTGTTATACAACTGCTGCTATTTCCAGAATCTGATGTCACTGCATCTGTCTTTGAGAGAGAAAGGTATCATCAATAAGAATAAAAACTAATCACTTATCTGTTCCCTTGAAATCCTCCACCATACCAGTTGGCTGGGCCTGCAATGGCCTTTGTACATAGGAGGCAGCAGCTCCTAAAACCTGTTATTGCTTGCATCCCTGTGGAACCTGCTGGCCTTCCAGGTGCAGGATGCTATGGGAATATCATTACTCCTCAACAGCTGGAGGAAACCACATGTTGTCCCTGAACTAATAAACTGGACCTTGATGCCATGCTTCAAAGCACCCCTTCTGTCCGCTGCCACTCCTGTTCTGCTTCACTAATTTTCCATTGAGTGAAAAGAGCTAAATGGAACTTCCTACTATATTTTGTGTTAGTGACTAGAAGGAAAATTTTCTAAATTTGCCTTAAGTCTGGATAAATTCATCTGGAAAATAAATTGTAATATGAACATCTTGTTGTACAACATATTCATCCCTTAGTGAGCTGAATGGATTAATTATATCATTTATAGGCTACCTTATGGATGTGCTCATTATACCTTGTTGCTGATATTTTTGAGGTGATCCCATCTTTACATAACTAGATAGCATGAGCAACTATAAGAACCTCCAGGCAGATGTCTTGGTGGACAAGACATGATCCTGCTGAGCAAGAAGGAGTGAGGTTTGAAAAATAGGTCATGACCAGCATTGTTTTTCAGTTATCATGGAATAAAATGAAGGAGAAAGGAAGTATGCAACAGATCAGAACCTCCATGCAGGGTTGCCCCATCTCCTTGGTATTATCAGAAATCTGCTCGGCTAAGCAGAGCCATAGGAAAACCTAGACATTGATAAAGAAAGCAGGGCAGAAAGTGGTTGGCTGGAACTGGGCTGACATTGTGATGAACGTGTTGAGCCCGAGGATCATTCAGTTTGAAGATTGCCTTTGTGATTTCTCATTAAAGTTGTGCTGTGCCTGGAGTAGCTTCAGCTGAAGCTGACAGTCATGTATCCCAGAGATAATGATGAAGGTCCGCCTCCTCAGTGTCTCATCTTGTCTGACTTTCCATCTTTCTTCTGGCCTTTGGACATTATGACAGAATGGTCCAAGCTGAAAATGGCAGCTGCTGTAAAATTGCAGTGATTGATGCAATTTCTTGGTTCAACCTTTCACTATCCAAGCCAACACACCATACCACAATGAATCACATTAAAATCACTCTAAGACAGAACCAGAGTTTGTGGTATAGCTGTGACTGCCACTCATCCCTATCATCTCTCTGTGCTCCCAAACCTTTCAGACAGATTGATGAGTTTTCAGATCTCTTTAAATAAAGATGATTATGTGATGAGCATATGGGCTGGAGCAATGTGATCTACAGCTTTCAGTCATAAATTGTTCATATACGGCAAAATGAGCTCAGGTAGAGAGAGTCGTTAGCTTCCCTTTTATCTATTCAACTAACCTTGGACTTCACTGTCTCTCAGTGTAAGTCATGAAAAGAGCCCTAGAAGATGACTTACAGAGAACCTGTAATTATTTTTAAGTGCCATCACACAGTATACAGCACAACTGGTCAACCTCAAGACTGCATTACTATGAATTTTTTTCAAGTTTACATTTCAGGTCAGCCCCCTAGCATACAGTGCAGTGTCAGATGTAAAAGAACCTTTTGACTTTTAGGGTAAGCATTCTCATACTTGTGGATCTCTACCTCTGCATGTATAATAGGATAAGCTTCTTAGTTTCACTGCAACGAAGATGACGGGTGCTGGAATAAGGGATCAGAAAGAAAGGAAGCTTATGCAAAATACACTGAAAGAATCAAGATTATCTACTGAGGGGTATGAAAACTGAACAGAATTTTAAGAGGCCAAGTGCACGAGACAAGTAACTATAAGGCCCAGAGTAGCGCTACAGCACAGAGTATGACACAAAACAGACATGAGGTGCCTCTAGAGCACTGGCTGCTTCACAATTCTTGCTGCCAAAATATATTAAAAACCAACTGAATCAAGGACAGAGCAACTTATTGATCATGTCAATGACATGCATAACAATGTCACATATGTTTGTGCAGCTGAACGGTTTAATTTACTGCCAAGGTCAGCACTGCCTGGCAAAGCTACAGAGCTACAGGCATGACAGCTTGGAAGATAAAAGCATAACTCCCCTTGGACAACATTTACTCTCATCATTCATGACTGATCCTGGCTGCCTACAGAAACACATGACCTTCAAGGGTCCATTCAACACTCGACAGTCCACCTTTCCTCTCCCTCCTATACTCATTTCCACAACAGAAGGAGTACCACCAGGGCTGGACACCCCCAAGAACTGACGATATTAGACATCGATATTAAGAGTTTGTATGGGTTTGTACATTCATCTAAATTTTAAAAGGTTTTTAATATCACCAGTCACTGTAGAGTACAATGTTGAGATTATTATTCTATCATGATGAAAAATCTAAACCTAAAGCGTTATATTCAGTTGTTCACAAATATGCCTTCTGCATGCACTCAATAGGCTGTTTGTATTTTGCATTTGATTCCTTTGATACCACAAATGACAGACACACTAATATATGTGCTGTATTCAGTTTTGGAATTCTCTGTTACATTTTTCTTCATAAATTTCCTGCATATGTAACAAATGTTTGTACACAACAACAGCTGGCAGCAAATGTAAATTTTTTCACTGTTGTTTCGACTTTGCAACTTTGTTCTGGCTTGCATGATTGCGCATGTGTAATTACATAGGTACTACGTCACAGAAATGAAGAATGGCTCAAAGATTCATGACTTATCTTGACTTTAGTGTTAGTGGTGCATTTTCATTTAGTAAATAACTTCATTATAAAACTGTTCTTTGTTTTTGTTACAACATTTGCAGTTTCACTTATATAAAAATTTGTGGTATTACATGTTTTACATCATACTTACTCAACAGTCAGATTTATGTTTCTGATGCTATACTTTTCATAATTATTCATTACAAAGTATGCCAGTACACATTTAGCTGAATTTTAGCAAAAATGTAATTTTTCAAATAAAGTTACTTAAGGTAAACTGATTGTAATGATGCCAGAACTTAAGTAGTGATTGTAGAACAGCGCTGCTTTTAAACTTGCTGAATCAAGTTTCAAAAAATCAAAGAAAGTCCAAAGTCAGTACAGGAGAATCATGCCAAAGATAAATGAGGTTACCAAGAACTGGACACAGGAGGTGGGGCACTTGCACACAGGAGGTGGGGCACTTGCACACAGGAGGTGGGCTGAGCCACAAAAGATCACAGGAGATTTTAGAGAATCATGGGAGACAATGAACTGCTGCTTCCAGTAGCACTGTCTGTACGTCGAGAAAGCAGAGGTGGCAGATTGTTAATTTTACAAAGATGAAGTTAGTCTAAACAGCATGAATTTATTCTCTCCTACAAACATAATTTCAGTCAGTCAAGAATTTACATAAGACTGATGGATGTACATTTGACAGTTTTTATCATTTAGAAAGAAAATAAAATTCTTGTTGTTATATTTTGCCATGACCATAAATGATAAACCATGAAAGGATGTGACCTCAGGACAAGAGTCAAATGGTCATTCATTCATTCACTATCATTCATTCACTAAATTGAGAAAGTTAATTTTTTCAGTGTCATGGTGGGATGGAGGGCAGTGCAGCAGCTTGGTGGTAAGTGTGTTTGCCTCATACCCCAGAGGTTGGAGGTTTGAATTCTAGGTGCTAGGACTGCGTAAACCAGAAAAGTTTAGTGCTAGTCTGAAATACAGATTAAAAAATGGGAGGGTTATGTAAAGAAAGGCATGTACCATAAAAAAACTATGCCAGAATGATTTTTTAAATAGTACTTTATTAATCCCAGAGGTAAATTACTCCTCTGCATTTAACTCATCCCCTGTAAGGGGGAAATTGGGCAGTCAGTCATATGTGGCACCCAGGGAGCTAGCACAGAGTGTCTTTCTTACAGACACACCAGGCTGTGCTGTCCACATCCCAGCCTGATGTTCTACCCATTGAGCCACCAGGCCCCTGGTAATGTAGGCTTCATCTGGATTCTCTGGTATCACTCAAAACTCTTAACAGAAAAAACAGGTTAGGGAATGGAAGGATTGTTCATTATTGAAAACATGGCAGTCATTTTACATGAAAACATTATGTTATTTTAACAATATATTATGTTAAATATATATCTGTCATTTTAGGAAATATAATTTGGGTATGTACCAATGTATATGCTTTTTGTGTAAAACAGATTTGGTACAAGAATGTTTTCACAAAGCTGATTTATGTTGTTAGGAAAATTATAAATAATTATACGGATTACTGCTGATTTACATTTTGGAAGCTTACAGTTGGATCCCTACCTTGTCAACACAGTAGATATATTCACAGATATTAACAAGTAACACAGCAGCAGCCATTGCAGTGCCTGGTCTTGTGTTTTCACCAATGTGGTATTGTCAGAGCCATGGTAGCTCATCTACATCACCAATCCACAGCAAACTCTTTTTTTTTGTGATAAAACCCTTTACAGAAAATGTCACACATTTTTACAACCTTATGACCATGAGCCCATTCTATCCTATCAGTATACATTATACTGCCGAAAGTATTGGGACACCCCTCCAAATCATTGGATTCAGGTGTTCCAATCACCTCCATGGCCACAGGTGTATAAAATCAAGCACCTAGGCATGCAGACTGCTTCTACTAACATTTGTGAAAGAATGGGTTGCACTCAGAAGCTCAGTGAATTCAAGTGTGGTACCGTGATAAGTTGCCACCTGTGCAATTAGTCCACCCATGAAATTTCCTCGCTACTAAATATTCCACGGTCAACTGTTAGTGGTATTATAACAAAGTGGAATCAACTGGAAACAACAGCAACTCAGCCACGAAATGGTAGGCCACATAAAATGACAGAGCAGGGTCAGCGCATGCTGAAGAGCACAGTGCGCAGAAGTCAGCAACTGTTTGCAGAGTCAATAGCTACAGACCTCCAAACATCACGTGGCCTTCAGATAAGCAGAACAACAGTGAGTAGAGAGCTTCATGGAATGGGTTTCCATGGCAGAGCAGCTGCATCCAAGCCTTACATCACCAAGTGCAAGGCAAAGCGTCGGATGCAATAGTGTAAAGCACGCCGCCACTGGACTCTAGAGCAGTGCAGACCTATTCTGTGGAGTGAAGAATCACAGTTCTCTATCTGGCAATCCGATAGATGTGTCTGAGTTTGGCAGTTGCCAGGAGAATGGTACTTGTCTGATGGCATTGTGCCAAGTACAAAGTTTGGTGGAGGGGGGATTATCGTGGGGTTGATTTTTTCTGGGGTTGGGCTTGGCCCCTTAGTTCCAGTGAAGGGAACTCTTAAGGTCTCAGCATACCAAAACATTTTGGACAATTTCATGTTCCCAAATTTGTGGGAACAGTTTGGGGATGGCCCCTTCCTGTTCCAACATGACTGCGCACCAGTGCACAAAGCAAGGTTCATAAAGACATGGATGAGCGAGTTTGGGGTGGAGGAACTTGACTGGCCTGCACAGAGTCCTGACCTCAACCCAACAGAACACCTTTGGGATGAACTGGAGTGGAGACTGTGAGCCAGGCCTTCTCGTCCAACATCAGTGCCTGACCTTATAAATGTGCTTCTGGAAAAATGGCCAAGTATTCCCATACACATACTCAAAAACCTTATGGACAGCCTTTCCAGAAGAGTTGAAGCTGTTATAGCTGCAAAGGGTGGGCCAAAGTATTTTCTGTAATGACAAACCTACTAAACAACTGAAAATGGTTAGTAGGTCCACAAGAGTGTGGAATTGCTTGTAAATTGCATTGCCTCCTGGTGTCTCTCCAGTATACAATCCCCCTGGCATTGTGCATTGTGCTTTTCTGTCATGCCTGCATGTGTCTGGTATCATAAAGATGCTGTATGCCAAGCCCTACCCTGTGCAGAGCTGCTTTTGGGGACCTTCATTCCTTTCCTCTACATGCTCCCTTAGTATCCATGTGGTCTCTTACAGTGAGCCAATCTGAAGCATTTTATTCACTTCTATACATGCCCCTCATCCTGGTGCACAGTCACACAAGCCACATGTATGGCATTTGTTTGAGCAATTACAAAAACATTGCAGTAAATAGATACCACTTTTTGTGGGAGTTGAACTTAATGAAATGTCCTTTGCAGAGACACTGTTCCTTTTCCAATACGTTAGATTGAGTTTGCCAGTCCAATTAGGAATGCAGAATGTTTCCCTATTATACCTTTGATTAAACTGGAAAAAGAATAAAAATACAAAAAGTGAATAAATCAAATTAAATGAGGGGAAGAATTTCTCAAATGAGAAACGTTTGGGATGACTTCCAGACTCAGGGATCCAAAGATTGTAATGAGCTGCAGAGAGTAAGCTATGAGTAGCACATAAATGATATTTATATGCATTGTTAAATTTTCCTCCAATAATTACAGCATCTGATTATTTATACAAATTATAAACCTGATGATATATTGTATGCAAGCTGTAATTTTGCCAGCAATAAATGCATGATCATAAACTGTAGATCAATGTTTGTCTTCACCTTTTTCCATTCAGTTACTCTCTTTACAAATATTATATCAAGTAAAAATTGTCACGTTCTTTCGCATCATGTCACCTGGACTTCTTTCTTCTTGCAGAAATGTTCCTAACAACAGTAAAGAAGTCCAGCTGATATAATTAAATTTTCAGACAGCTCCACCTGGATGACTGAGAATCTTCATTAACACTCTTGTGACAAAATCTTTCTTATTTCAATATCATACTGTTGTTTGATTTGGTTTTTAGCACTATCTAGTGGTCAATTTTTATACTACAGCTGTACTGTTTGCAGTCTCTGCTGTACGGTAGGTATCTGGTTGTTGGAAAGGCAAGGGCTTCCATTCTCAGAGCAGGCCATTAGAATTAGCTATACAATCTCAAGGTGAAGTTGCATATAGCAAAGTTGCATATATGGGGAACATAATTTGTGATTTTTACTCTGAATTGCTTTTGTCATATGTTGATGTTCTGGTAAACACAAATGGCATAAAGAGTATGGAGGAGGAAGGAACTATGACAATCACCATACCTGATAAGGATGCCTTCACGCTTGAACATGACACTTTGCAGCTTAACAAGACACATACACCACCATAATGCCTCTCTGCAACATGGCACCTTCATAGCTTAGCCAAATATCTTTACATCTACACAAGAGCTGAAGCTGAACAGGACATTAACTTAACAAGTCCTTGTCATTCTGGTTTACAAAGAGACAAAAAAAGAACACTGCAGTCACGAAAAAGGAAAAAGATGAGTACACTAAAAATGCAGTGAGTGCAGGGTGTGCATGTCATGAAAGTGAGTCCAATGTCATGGGGGCAATCTGAAAAAAGCTCTGAGATTGGTCTGAAATGTTATAACTGTGATCTGAAAATGTCTCCCTTATAGAGGTTATCTGCAACGTCTGTGTGGTCACTAATTTTTGTAAACAGTTTGAGCTGGAGTTTTGCTGTGTGCTCTTCTCCAGATGTTTATTGTTTTGTTCTATTAAGTAGAGGATTGGTCAGGGTGCTTCAGTAGTAGAAACATGAATACTAGTGTATTCCCAGACTACCTTAAACTTTAGTATACATGGTTAAAAATATAAACCTGCCAGAAACATTTGCTTTAGTCATAGGAATCTATCAGATGAATAATTATAATATACCAAAATAATTACATATTCTTCTGCTATATTTAGTTTAAATTACAACTTTTTTTGGTCATGTTGGAAACCAAGGGGATTTTTTTGTTATTGCAGTGTAGTAAATGTAGTAAATGAAGTGGACGGCATCAAACTAATGGTAAAGTTAAGCCTTCAGGTGTTCTTTGTTTAGATGCTGAGCTTTCCATTCAACATCCCCTGAAGGGGTTAGTATGGGTCAGGATGCTGAAGTGGGGAGGAAATCTCATATTGAATGAATTACAGCAGAGTGTGACAGAAGCTGACCCTTCAGCTGTTTACGGAGATTGTATTTACAACTCCACCACTGATTTGATAAAGATATTGAATGAACATGCATTACTGATTAATAATAATGAGACTATGGCAGGCAGCTGCATGTTGATGAGGCCAGAATGATGTATCGCACTGATGATTCATTACGAACAGCTTTCTGTTTGAATGATGGTTTCTTTAAAGGGGGGGGGTTAATTCCATCTGGACCTGAAACCTCATGAATCATAATGGTGCCTTTCTTGAGGGCAAATTGGAAGTAATTTGAATGGGTGAGACACTTGACAGTGCTCAGATATTATCATGTGTAATATGAATACCTCTTTCATTGCGTTGTCCCTCATGGCCAGTTCATTTTGTTTTATAGCTGCAAAGGAGCATCCTTCTCACTGGGCTCTTGTGAACACAGTGAGCAGTGTCCACACAGATGTGGCCATCCAAAAGCCAAGGCTGCAGAATGCAGACCTCTGCAGCATGTCCAGCTATGGCCAAAGTACAGCTGCATAGTCCCAGGATCCTGATACCCCTGATTCCAGGAATATTCAGTTGTAGCTAACAAACTTCAGGATGAGAGAACAATGAGAAGGACAGACGCCTCCCTCCTGATTGTTGCCCCTGCACCCCTATGCCCCCTGTCTTTGTCAGTGCTGCTGGCACTGCCTGCAGCTGACTGTTGTCCAGAAGCTGTTTTAGAGGCTTCTGTGATGGCTTTAGAACATTGACAGACATTTACAGATGGTCTTGAACGTACAACCGGGTGCTACTTGCACTCACAGGTAGTTGTGTGTGAACAGGCTTCCAGAGTGAGGAGGAAGCAGCAAGCCTTTTTCCAACTAGGGTTTTCATTTGGGAGCCAGCTGCTTCTCTCACCAAGTTCCACAGAGCTGCTGCTGGCCCCAGAGGAGGCATACAAACACTTTGCTGCTGCTCACCTGCAAATTTTCAGTTGGTTTTATCATTTTCTGGCTGTAATGTGAGGTTGTTCAGCCCAGTAAGGCCAAGTAATTGCACTATGGGCATCTTTGTCCTCCTGGCGGGAGGTGCAGGAGTATGCTGTGTCAAGTGTTCACCCTATTGGATAGCAAGCAGCCAGGGCTGGCCCCAGGGAACTCCATGTCTGACTCGTCCATTCTCTGAAAGTCCCACGCAGGCACTCTGCTAGACACCCATATGTCCCCCCTGAGATCAGGGGGCTTGCAAGGCCATGGCAAAAATTGCCTGAACTGCTCAAACTGAAGGGAGAAAGCAGATGGAAGTCTGTGAGAGGGCCTGCCAATGATAAGCACAGCCTGAGAGTGACAGTGCAGTCGGATGCTGAGCTGGAAGTAAAAGTAATTATCCTTCTCTGCGTGACAGCAGTGGGTGGCTGGCTATGCAGTCTAAAAAAAGCGAGGTTTCACAGGGGGTGGATGCAGCAGGGGGGTGTGTTATCAAGAGATGACTCTGGTATTGTGGCTGCCGGATGCTCTGCAGCATCCCCTTTCTGAATATTCGCCTACAAACTCATACACAAAGTAATCAGAGTCGCTCCTTTTTAGTTCATTAGCCCCATTTGTTTGTGCTGACTGCCTTTCTGTAGAGTTCACAAAGAGTCTGTCAGATTCAGGCAAACCAGCTGGCAAATTTAAGATTAGTCAAAATCAGACATATGAATAGGAGTCACAACTGTTTCATTTGTCGCTTATAGTCCCACCCGAAGGGAGAAATGCTGCCCAGAGTACAATCACAATCCTTAAAGGGCTCTTTTAACTATCAGTTTCCAAAAGACTTTAGCCGAACCATTAACCCTTTAACCGAAGTCGGAAAACTCAATTATCTTATTTGCTAGGAGACACGAGGTCGTCAGTGAGATTCCTAGATGTCATGAATTCAGTTTTTTTCTAACATAAGTGTAGTTTTGCTCAAGAATGTTGGTTGTCAAATGGAAAGAATAGAGGACTGATGGTGTGTTGGTTATTTCAATTCCTGAAAGGTTAGAAGGAGTAATCATAATTTCAAAGCTACTGTGCTGGGATTTTATATAACTTTAGTTTTACACCTGACTATGGGTGATCTTTGTGAGTGACAAAACACCAATGCTTTGTACATGTCAGTGTGCACAAATGTTTAACAATGTGCATGCAGTAAGTTATTCTGCCATTTTCCTTTTTTCCAGGGGGAGTCTGTACAGGCTATAGTCGCTCTCCAACAGTAGATACACACTGAAGGGAACACCCTGACCACCATGAAGGGGTTGGGAGCCAACCGCAGCCGCCACCTGTCCGACTCCTGTGACCCATCATCAGGCCTGCCGGAGATTATGTACCCACTGGTGCCTGACCCTCGGAGCCCCTATCTTCTGAGCCCTGCTATGGACCCTTTTGGCACTCTGGACTCCCATCTCACTGTTCCACATCCCACAGTCCCACCTCACAGTCCCACCTCCCTTCCCCCTGAGTGTATGCTGCCCTTCAGCAACCAGATGTCAAACAGCAGCACCTTCCCCCGAATCCACTACAACTCAGACTTCTCACCAAACTCCATGCCAGGCATCCCTGCAGGATCCCTGGCCACCACCATGGGCATGGGCATGGCAATAGGTATGGGAGGGACGCCACTGATAACTAGTGGCTCAGCCACCATTTCCACAGACAGCAAGATGAAGCGGCTGCCAGCTAACCTGCTGGACCAGTTTGAAAAGCAGCTGCCTGTTCAGCGCGACGGCTTCAGCACTCTACAGTTCCACCGCAGTCGGGCGTCCAAGCAGCGTAGCGAGAGCCCTGGCCGCATTCGCTACCTGGTGCACTCAGTTCAGAAGCTCTTTGCTAAGTCTCAGTCAATGGAGTGCTCAATCAAGGCAAACCTTAATGGGCGCACTGCGGACAGCAAGCGGGGTCGGCGAAGCAAGAGCAAAGACCGGGCAAAAACCGAGGGCGCCAAGCGTCGGCCGCGCCCCAACGTGACAGGTCTCTGGAACTCCCAGGATAACCTGGACAATGATGCTAGTGGCAGCTACAACACCCCGGTGACAATGATAGCTCCGGGACGCCTGGTGCCAGATTGCCAGGGGACTCTGAAAGCCTTACCACAGGGCTACAATACCATCAGTGAGCACACACTGAAGGTATCTAAGAGCAGTAATGACCTCAAAGTCCAAGCCTGCCCACCATTCCCCACAGCTGGGGATGGGAATGGGGGTGGCATGGATGCAGGTGGGGACAATAAACTGGTCAAGAGGGGCTCCTGGTCCACCCTGAACCTCACACAGTCCCGGCAGATCTGTCAGATTGGTTCTGCCACTATTGACAAGTCACTGCTCAAATCCTCCAAGTCGTGTCACCAAGACCTGACGTGCCGCTACCTGCAGGTAAGAGAACACGTTTCACTGCATGTGTTCATCTGTCTTTTATGCATTTTTCCATTTTAAACCAGTATTTGCACAATAATGGTGTACTTAAAGTTTTAGGATTGCATAACTTTAGCTCATATAACAGGTTTAGCTAGTATTTTCAAAAATTAAAAAGCTCATCGTTTTTGCCTGCTGTACTGTATACAGTTCATTTTTAATCTGTGCTCTCCTATATATATAGGGGAGCACAGATTAAATTATAGTAAATATTTATGCACATTCTATTTGTCAATACGCTTGATTTAGATGAAGATCAGATCACATTTTATGACAAATTTATGCAGAAAACCATGAAATTCCAAAAGGTTCACATACTTTTTCTTGCCACTGTATATATACACACACTGTATACACAGGATTGCTGTCATTTTTTTGCTCACAGGGTAAACATGAACTGATCAAAGTGAGATGAACAGAAGTGAGGGGTCATCTTTATTCTTCAATCCACTAGCATTTAAAAGCTTTTTTTAGTGGAACTTTATTAATCGCAGAGGGAAATCACTTCTCTCCATTTAACCCATCGCCTGAGAGGAGCAGTAGACAGCCACATGTGACACCCAGGGAGGTAGCGCTCAGTGTCTTGTTCCAGGACACACCTAGTGGCTGGGGTGATATTTGAGCCGGGAGACTTCTGCATCCCAGCTTGATGTTTTACCCATTGAGCCACCTGGCCACTTATTTTATTTATATATTTATTTTAATTTTACTGTCCTTTATTCATCCCAGAGGGAAATTACATCTCTGCATTTAACCCATCCCCTGAGGGGAGCAGTGGGCAACCAGCCACATACGGCACCAAGAAAGCTAGTGCTGAGAGTCTTGTGCTATGTGTCCATAGCAAACTTCAGCATCCCAGCCTGATGTTCTACCCATTGATCCACCAGGCCTCCTTTAGTTCTGACACTAAGTCATTGAGTAGCCTCATAATTTGCAGAGCTCTAGAAACCGTTATTCAGTCTTAACATGTTTTTATGTTTCTGTGATGCTTCTCAGATGGTAGGGTGAGGACAGAGTAAAGCCAGAATACTTATTGTGCTTGTCTTTTCCTTGTCTTTCTACAAGGGGGGCATGGTGGCTTGGTGGTTATCACTGAGTCCTACAGGGGGGCATGGTGGGTCGGTGGTTAGCACTGTTGCCTATCTGGGATTGGCTCCCTGCATAGAAAAAGCGGGATGGAATCGATGGATGGGCTCTTTAGACATTTTGTCTGGAAGATATCAGTGGTAGGAGGGAGCTGTGTGCCATGTTTGACTGGGTTGTCCTGATGATTTTTTAACTTTGTCTGGTCAAGCTGTACTACAGCGCAACATGTGAAAATCCTTCCAGCTGCACATGTGTAGAATGTACTTGGGATGTTTGTAAAACAGCCCAATTCTTTCACTTGTCTGAGAAACTTTGGATGGTTTGTATTGCCAACTGCAGAGTCCAAGGAAGGTTGGATGTGAATTACAAGGAACTTAAAGTCACTGGCCAGTTTTACAGCCACTCTAAATTTAGATGGGGTCATGGTCCATGACCTTTTTTTAGGTCCACAACCAGCTCCTTCATCTTGGCAACACTGAGGGAGAAGTCGTTGTTGTGACACCACTGTAGCAGGCACCTTATTAGAAAAACAGCAGGGAACTAAGCACACAGCCCCATGGGATACCTATACTCACAGTAAGGCTTAGAAAGTTTCTCATTAACCCTGAGAACATGTAGTCTTTCACGAGGGCATTTGAAATCCTGTAATGCAAGGGTCAGATGCCTACTTTTTTATGCAGAAACATTAGTGATAAATTGTCAGTTATTTTCTTAACCACTTAGTCCTGGTGAGGGTCGCAGGGCAGGGTGCCAACCCACCACAGGGCACGCACACACATACTACAGGCAATTTAGACACACCAATCAACCTAACCTGCATGTCTTTGGACTATGGGAGGGAACCAGAGCACTTGGAGAAAACCCACCAAGCACAGGGAGAACACGCAAACTCCACGCACACAGACCCAGGGCAGGAATCAAACCCCAGGCCTGGAGGTGCGAGGCAACAGTGCTAGCCACTGTGCCACCAGTGATAAATTGTATTGAATACAGACTCTTATATTGTAATAAGAGTCCGTATCCAGATGAGTGAGGATTTTGAGAATATCCAGTGAGAT
Organism: Chitala chitala; assembly: GCA_025773905.1. NCBI lineage: Eukaryota > Metazoa > Chordata > Actinopteri > Osteoglossiformes > Notopteridae > Chitala > Chitala chitala. The sequence goes on from JABJVR010006583.1 coordinate 29,898, forward strand.
AGCATCATCTGTTGATCTATTATCAACACTTGGGTTAAACTGTGTTACTATGGTCCATGACTGCCCTTTCAATACATTTCGTTATAAATGATGTGAATGCTGCTTGTGTGTAGTCATGAAAACAGGTTGGAATATTTGTTTTTCGTAGTGGAGTAATACGGTTAGAGTTTTTAAAATAGCGAGGGAAAGCTAAACCAGGTATTCAAGATATCCATAAAAAGAGGGATCAGCTAATTGAGGATGTGCATTCCTTGAGGACACGTAAAAAGAAATGTAATCCAGGTCTGTCACTTTTTGTATGTTACCTCATATAAAGGATGATCTGACCGCTGTTTCAGTGACAGTCAAAATGTTCTCATGACAGACTTCAGATATGTGTTTCAGTATTTCACTCCTTCTAGTGGACACTTATACAAAGTATTTAATTCCTCTGATAAGCAAAAACAGTTAAAAACTGCAATGTTTGATTTTGGTTTGTGATTTTTTTTTTCCTGGATGCCCTTCCACGTTTGTCTCATGTTTCAAAACGTGTTCAAAACTTCCCATATGGTTTTTTACGGATGTATTTTGTAGTTTCATATAACCTCCAATCACCTGATTTAAAACCTCGTGTGCATGGTCAGAATACTACTACAGCCCCAATTGCAATACACTTGGGACATTTTGTAAAATGTAAATAAAAACTAAATGCAACAATTTACAAATCCTTCATGACAGATATTCAATAGAATACAGCACAGAGACAACATATTTAAAGGTGAAACTGATCAACTATATTGTGTTTTATAAATAAATGATTTTTATGACCCTACCAAATTATGAATATGATGGCTGCAACGTGTTTCAAAAAAGTTGGGGCAGATGCAAGCAAACCAGAAAAAGAACTGAAACATTTCACAGATAAATAGGTTAATTGGTAAGCAATGGTAGTTATGAGTAGGTATGAAAGAGACATTTTTGAAAGGCTCAATCCTTCAAAAGTGAGGATGTGGAGAGGATCGCCAATATGGGCACAGCTGTATTAGAAAACAGTCAGTCAGTTTAAGAATAATGTTGCTCAACACACATTTGTGAGAAATTTAGGCCTATTAACATCTACAATCCATAACATTGTCAAAAGATTCAAAGAATCTGGTAACATCCATGTGCGTAAAGGCCAAGGATGAAAGCCAACACTGAATGCACATGATCCCTCAAGCAGCACTGCATTCAAAACCAACATCAAACAATTAAATATAAAACAACAAATGCTCAGAAATACATTAAGAAACCTTTGTTAGTAAACACAGTTCACCATTACATTTCTAAATGCAAGCTAAAGCTCTACAGAGCAAAACACAAGCCATACATAACATCTAGAAATGCCAAATCATTGCATTTTGTTTTTATTTACATCGTACAAAACATCCCAACTTTTTTTGGAATTAGGGTTATATTAAACCATCGTTTCTTGTTGGAATAATCACAAACTGACCTTGCTGGAACATGGTGGTCCACAAATGTCCTGATAAAATCAATGGCACATGAGTACCCATGAATGTTTCCAGATGGAGTTTTAAACATGTCCCAGGCAGCAGTTACAAAGCAGTAATTCAATTAAATTCATTTTTATAGAGCCTTTCACAACAGAGTAAGTGTAGAGAACAATGTATAGTAAGGTTAAAGCCAGAAGGAGGAGAAGATCCAAAACCTCCACAGTGTACAAAAAAAATACCTCTGGGAGTCCAAGGTTGACTGATTGCCCAATCTCCATAGGCCAGCTAAGTCAAAATATTAAGTCCAGCCACTGGGCACATATAACTGTACAGCTGTGTAGGCTGACCAGGCGTTTGGGTGAAGTCCACACACACAGTGTTCACTGTCACAGATTTCCTGGATGTGCTTGTTGTTGGCCACACCCAGTCACTTCATCATTTGTCTTAATCTAGTGTTTGCTCCTGTTCTGTGTTTACTGTTTGTTTCTTTGTTAGGTTGGCATTTCATGTGGGTGTTGTTAGGTGTTTATTGTCTCGGTGTCAGGATTGATCCCTCGTGTAAGCCAGCTGTTTCTAGTATTCATTCTTTGTTATTCTCTAATGGTTCTCCCATGTCCTTTTTATCCCCTGTATAGTTTCATTTCTGTTGTTTGTGTGAGTTCTTACCAAAGTAAAATTTCTGCACATAGTCCTTCTCTGCCTGGTATCACCTGTCCAACATGACAGCTGTACCAGGTGAGCTTCTCTAACCCGGCATCCTGCTCAGGTGTTGCCCATACTGGGCACTAAGCAGACATATGGGGGATGAATAGTAAAGAGAGGTCAGTACGGCAGTAAAGATTAACTCTAGCAGTCAAAGGACGCAGAGGTACATGGGCACGTACAGCAGCGCCAGCAGCGTTCATTATAGGTGTTAGAAAAATTAAGCGTTAAGCCTTTTGTGAATTAATATGCTTAGTATTGAAATGGCTCAGTGCTGCAGAAATGTTATTGAACCTGATGCCTGTGCTTGCAAAATATATGACCTTGAGGCTTATCTGTCCAGGCAGCACCTGTGTGACTGGTCCTCCTCCTTGCACACAAATACCAGCGCAACCGTCCATATAAATTATGTGTAATTATTTTAACTCTGAGAGTCGCTCGGCTGATTCCGAGGACTCTCCCTCACATGAGCATTAAACATGTTTTTGCTTGAACCATCTCCATCGGTGTCCTGAGAGTTATTGAAGATGGAGAAATTTCCCTAACAATAGGGAAAGTGTATGGTGCAGGTGGGCTAAACAAAACAGATAGCTCTTCAGTCAAGACTGCAAGACAGACAGATTTGGCATCCCATACCTAGACAGGCACACTGCACTGTCTCGTAGTCTAGGGGCCCTGTAACCCTGTAACTCTCATACTTTTTGTTTGACGTTTTCTGCCCCCATTCTGCAGTTTTTACCACTTCAGGCTCACACTTCAGTTTCTTTATATAAGCTGCTGACAAGTGTTCAATCTGATTGAAGTGAGGCGCAACAGGGAATGGCAGGCATCGCTGATAATGGTGTAGCGGTGAACCAGTGTGTCTATCACTGGTTGGGCAAGAGACATGCTTGCAGGAGCATTGCTAGAGATTTTGGGCCCTATGGAAGATTATCAAGATATATTTAATTTTTGTGGGCCCTTGAAATGGTTTCACTCCTCTATGGTTCTCCTGTATTCTGGTTGAATTTAGGAAGTATGTTCTTGAGATTTGCATAATTAAACTCATCAGCTCTGGACGTGTGTTTTCATGCCTACTAATTCATGTAGGTTATATAGTTCATTAAGATCTACTTTCATCTCCTCTCTAGGAGGAATGTGTGTGGCATAAACAGCCATGAATTCCCACAGTAGGTAAAATGTTCAGTATGTAACATTTGAATATCCCAGGCCTGGGATCCGAAAGGCTCCAGGATTTTCACTTCTAACTCTGGTCATTTATTACCAGCTGCCAGGAAGGCGAGTCCTAGGAAACAGTCACAGTCGTGAGCTGCATTTCCTTTGAGCAAAACATTTTGGCCACAATTATTTTAGAATATTTGCACCACAAAAATGGCCTAAAACAAATCAAACTGTTATAGTTGGAAAAAACTGCAGCTAGGCAAAATGTTCAATGAATGTAGCGCTTCACCGTAGGATTTTAAATAATTGATTATTCTGTAGAAACTTCATGAAAAATCTATGACTTCATATGCATGAGCACAGCAGCAATATATAGCATCAGAACAACTGAAAGCTTGGTGGGCAGCAGTGATGCTGTATGGTGTCTTTAGCCAGTGACTGGTCAGTAACAGTGACTTTGTCGGCACAAAACGTTTGTTGCTCAGAGGTTGACACATGATGTTTTGAGGTCTTTACAAAGGACACTGCAGTAAATTCTGTGCTCCTCTGAGCAGGTTCATTAAGATCATGTCACGTGTCGGTGCGTGAGCAGAATGCTGACAGGGGCGGCTGTGTGCCTCATACAGGCAGGTGAATGGAACAGCACTGTGGGCCGAAGCCGCGGTTCAAGCGAGATCCCGTGCCGGCGTATGCGTAGTGGCAGCTATGTCAAGGCCATGGGGGACCTGCAGGACAGCGATGACTCAGAAGGCAGCCCCAAACCTTCACCCAAGTCAGCAGCACGTCGCCAGAGCTACCTGAAGGCCACACAGCAGTCCCTGAGTGAACAGATGCCCCTGCGCAAGTATGAACCCTGCCAGTGTGGAGCTCTGGCACCTCCACCCTTCCTACACCCCAACATCACAAGTACTAAAAACATCTTCAGTTATGCAAAAAGTGAAAATAGACTCTGTTGGGTTACATACATGCAACAGCCCTATCAATGAGCTAAGGTTTCCCACTGGTAAATGGCAGCATCTTGTCACCTCACAAATAGCAGAGAAATGTTTAATGAACTCCACACTGTGAACTATGACAAGCAGTCCTACCCTGAAACAGTGCATTTACTTAAAGAAACAAATCTCACTCATATGTGTCTCATAGACAGGTTCAAATATCTTGTTAGTACGGTGACACATAGCAGTTTTCTTGTTCTAAACATATATCTTCGTGCAGTTATATAGTTACATTATTTATGCAAAACAATGTATATCAATTGAAATTAAAGTTAATTCTTGTTTTGTTCAAGTAAAAATATCCTGTGTCCTTTCATTAGTAGTAAAAGTACATCATGCACATACCAGTTCTTATAGAACATGTTTTTTGTAAAAATATACTGTAGTCTGTACTGGTAGAATGCATGTTATATCAGAATTAGTTTTCTTTTATTTTCTTTTTTTGCAATGTTCCTTATTGTTTTGATAGACTACAATACACAGTACACAATTACATGTTTTTCAGTAAATACTATCCTTTTTTGACAACACAATGTTAGCTTTCAGAGCTTAAACCATGTGTAAACCATAAGCCACCTGACATGGATTTTAAGTGTTAGGTAGGTTCAGCCCTTGGACACTAGATGGCGCCATCCCAACTAGATCCCGAGCAGATGCAATTCCTCTTTCCTGCTCACCATGGTGTGTCTAACTCTTCATCCTTGACACATGTGCTAAAGAGCAGTCACACACTGTCTGCTTTTTAGCACATGGCTCTTTGACCATTTGTCAAAGTGAGCTTTTGCAATGACAGGTGTAGTTTCTTCAAGAGCCTGTTGTAGTTTTCAGTGCTTCTCCTGTACATGTCCCTTCTCGTCTTAACTAAAATCACCCTACTTACAGCACACTATCAGAACCACAGAGCTTATTGCACTGACATTGTTCATGAGGTTCTGAATATGCTTAGGACTCAGTGCAGTGTGTGCCCTATCTGGACAGCTAGGAAGGCCAGCATCACACCAAGATTGGGACAGTGAGGGAAGAGCTTTATCTCGTGTTTCCGAGGCTTGGCCTTTCACCCTCCTGCCTGTCTTTTCACCTGCTGCTATTAACCAAGCACACGGTGTCTTTTACTGTTCTCAGTACCACCTGTGACATTCATTGGACACTCTGCAGGCGCAAATCTGTCCTGAATAGTATGTATTAGCTGGAAAACTTCATACATCCCTTCAGCAGACTGCTTGATAATTTAACAAAAACAGCCCTGTCTTTCAACATTGTAGGTCTGATGTTTTCTGGTTTCCTCTGCCATGGGTGGTGTACTGTAGATGTGTACTGTGGTTTTCACCTTAGCATATGGCTTGAGATGTTTGCTGTGTTCTCTCCTGCCTTTACAGCTGCCTGCCTTCCTTGCGAGAGCTCTCCACCAACCGCAGCTTAGACAACCTGGACTGCCTCAGTGCGCCTCCCAGTGCCACCTTACCCAACTGGGACGAGGTGGACTTCAGCCAGGCCTGCAACACGCTGGGCACCAGTGTCTGCACCACGCAGGTCAGTGCGCTGAAAGCTTTCTTGTCTGAGAAAACTCTGCTATGCAAAGACAATCTGATTCCTGGCAGAGAGATCCTCACCTTTGTAATGACTGTGACCCTTTCTATGTGCCTCATTTAACAAAACCATCAGAAAAACACTGTTCTCATTCTTCAGTTGAATTTGCATAAAACTGCTTAAACCCAAAAAACATGTTCATTTTCAGGTGTTTGGTAAGTGTGCACATCGTTTTCAGATAACTACCAGAGTGGATGTCAGTGCATCTTAAATTATTTATAGACCCTGCTTACCTTGAATTCAGGGCATACAGGAATATCTGGCAAAACTGCTTGAATAACCTGCCATGACATCAACTGAGCTGAGAAGGACATTAGTACCGTGACATGACAGCAGGCATCCAAGGTCAATGCGCACTATGCAATCTGAATAATGATTCCATGCCAAAGGAAGGTGTAGGAGGTGGGACACACACACACATATATCTCTGACTATCCTTTTAGTGATCCAAGAACTGCAAAATATAATGTCAGACTTGCTCTAATCGAGAGCATGCCACTCATCTCTATGCCTACACCACTAGCTGCAGCTCTCCAGCATTCCACCGGGGCAGATTTTTTTTTACATGATATGCTTGCCTAGTAAACACTGAAAAAAACGGCATTATAAAATACACAAAAAGCAGCTGTGTAGGAGGGGCAGCAATGTACAGTCTTCTGTGTCTCTGCACTTCTGTCGGACCTCAGCCTAGGATTGATGCATGCATGATTGGATTACTCTGTCAGTCTAGGACAGCAATAATCCATAAATTCAAATATTACTCAGATCCATTTAGCAGCATCTGAAAAATCCTATTTTACCACTATAAGCAGCATCAATGCTGATTACCACTACAATACACCAGGAAGAACGTACCTGCTACAGTACACCAGAAACAATGTACCTGCTACAGTACACCAGGAAGAATGTATCTGCTATAGTACACCAAGACGAACATACGTGCCACAGTATACCAGGAAGAACCCTATCTTTTAAAGTACACCAGAAAGAACTTACCTGCTACAGTACACCAGGAAGAACCTACATCATACCGTACACCACAAAGAAAGTACCCACTGCAGTACACCAGAAATAACTTACCTGCTACAGTACACCAGGAAGAACGCACCTGCTACAGTACACTCAGCCCATATCACTGCTGCGGTACTGCCCACCTGACCTTCTGTGAGAGATGGAGGGGTTACTTTCTTTAGCTTTACATGAGGTATACAAAAAATACCTGTAACATAGGTGTTTATGTTGGTGTTAGCTTTCCACACAACTTAAAACTGTGCTACACATAACCAAAGTGGTCTGTTTCTTTGCTGTGTTTTTGCTGTTCCTCAGCTGAGACTTTTGATTTACCATTTATTCTTGTATTCTGTTTTTATTGGTTGTTTGTGGTTAACCTCATGGTAGGAACATCCAGAATTAAATTTTCAATGCCTCTGCCCACATATTTTCCAACTGAACCACAAAGTCAGGGTAACAAAATGTTTTCTTTTCTCTCATGCCTTACATGGCTGACTTTTATCCCACTGTTTCTCAGTCCCCTCAGACAACTGACTTCTTGGTTAAGCTATATTTTACACCAGTGAACAAGAGCATAGACAAACTGGGAAAAAGACTAAAGTAAAAACCTTGGGTTCAGTTTACTCAAAACTAACTCAGAATTAGAGAGAATCACTTAAGTCAAAATAAAATTTAAATCCAATGTCTGCGTTTCAACCACTTAATTCTTTCTAATCTATAAGATATAAAATCTTACATTTTGAATGTGAAATTGAAGCTCTTTGGTCTGTCCACCAGCCCCTTGAATAAAAGACAAGTGTTGGACATGTCACAGCAGTCCCTACTAAAACTGTGCAGACTGCAGCCACATTGCTGTTTTCCCCATCTACCCCTCCCCTCTCGCTGCTCCATTATCCCAGCCCCACCATGATTTCATGGATGAAGATGAAGGCCGACCACATGTGAAGATGCTGTGTAGACAAGCCCAAAGACTGACAATGCACAGTGTCATTAACCAACCAGCAAACATCAAAACCTGACTGTGGTGCCATCAATTCTGCGACACTGTTTGGGCAGTTTCTTTTGCCACAGTTCAAAAAACAAGTTTGTAATGCAATGATAAATGTGGCATGTTGTCAGTTCTAATTGTGTCCAACTTTCTACTAAATGATAACATTTTGATGGTGTACTAGCAACAACAACAATCTGCTATGTAAATTAATTGGAGTTTCTTTTGCATCACTTGTACATTCAATCCCCTCTAACCTGCTAATTCCAAAATGACACACCTTTCTGTCTCCATACTGTTCTGCCATGACTCCGAAGCACAGACAGCCTGCAGCCATTGGCCCATATAAGGCCAGCCGCTGTTAGGTTAGGTTAGGTTAGGCTGTTAAAGCCTGGCTAGTTACAGTCCACTAATCTGTACCTGGCCTTTCAGGTGCGGGAGCTGGAACCAGACCAGCCACCCGAAGACACTTCGGTGTTTTGTGAGGCCACCTCACAGCCGGGTGTCGAGGCGACGGACCTGCCTCTGCCCACCTGCTTCCGCTCTCGCTCACACAGCTACCTACGTGCAATTCAGGCTGGCTGCTCCCAGGATGAGGACAACGCCTCCATAGAGTCTGACTCGCCCCCACCCACTGCCACCACCGTGCATACCTACAGCACCAGTGCCAGTGAGTACTGCTGAAACCCAGGTGATCAGGGGGCTGAGACACAGGCGGAGCAAGCGTGGCGCCATGGTGCGGCTGCTCTGCCGTTAGCCCGCATTACCACTCGCCCACTGATGAATAAACCCTGAAAAGTATTATATATTATACACGTATCATGGACATGTAGGACATATTCAGCAAGATCAAGTGTGAAATACTTGACAGGCCTGTTAGCTTGTGATGATGCATAATTAATTGTTGAGTAGTTTACCTTTTTTAGGGTTGCATTTGTTCTAATTCATTGAAATTTACTATACGCTGTTGGTCATTTGAAGAGAAGCACAATTTTACAAAGAGAAGAATAGAGTGAAGGAAAATGTAACTATAATACAATACAGATAGAGTGTTGTGTGTTCTGTTATGGTCTATATGTTATATTTTTCTGTAAATTAGATGTACTGTGTACGCTTAGTAAAGTTTTACATGATCCCAGTGGTTTGTCTTGTGAAAACCTTGTGCCATGGGTCTGCAGGCTGAAGCCTTCTTCAACAGCTTCAGTTATGATTGGAAAAATTGAGAAAGTTAAGTATAGTCTGATTTGTTCTGCAAGACTGTGGGCAAAAAGCCAGGCAGGAAGTCTGTATGAGGCTGGCTGTTCAGCACAGACAAATTCACTTCCTGCAGTAGATAGGTGACTGAATAAATATCTGACCTATAGGTAGTTAATGGTGGCATGATACTTCAGTAAAAGTGTTCTCTCGCACCTTCAGAGCTGTGAAAGTCAGCCATTCATTCAGACTTCCACCAGCTAATCTGCTTAAAATAATGTTAAAATAAATGAATCGCAGGATTATCAGTAAACACTGCTGGTACTCCTATTGTGACCCATCCAGGCCACACCCTGCCTTCTGCATTATGCTTCCCAAAATAGCCTTTGAATCGTGCAACATGAGATTAGTACTTGTTGAAAATTTATGGAAAGGTGGTTACCAGTAATTGTAGGGCAAGCGGGTGAATTAGCCTCAGGCCCTTAATCAGCCATATAAACCAGCTGGGTGCCGGAACTGATGGAAGCATGAAAACCATCTGCTTAGATCAGCATAGCCTGACAAGTTGTCTTAGTCCCTTCAACTGCCTTTCTGCACCCTCTTTCCCTCTCTTTCTCTCCCTCCCCCTCTCTCTGTCTTTCTCACTCTCTCTCTCTATCTCTCTCTCACACAAACACACAGACATTCACACACACATATTTGCCTACAAAACATTGAATGACCTACATTCTGCCTAGACAACAAATCAGCGCAAAGAAACAGAAATATGAGAAGATGTTATGTGCCAAGTATACATCCCACCTGGTTACTGCTGCCAGTTGGTTTCAGGTGTGGCTGAAACCAAAACTGACAGAAGAGTACATCAGAAAAATAGATTATTTCCAGTGATGTGAAGTATGGTTACTTTTCTGTTTATTAAATGTTTTGATTTTTTTGCTAACCATATGGTATGCCAGCTTAAAGTGTATTTGTAAACATGGATTCAAATGTACAACAAATGTTCAAGATAATTCAATAAATAATATACCGTACCTTGGATTCAAGAGATTCTGTCATAGTAAGATGGCTAACTGTAAGCGGAATGGTTTATTTATGATTCTACAAATTTGAAGCACATCAAACTCTGTCCAGCAGCCAGTTGGATAGAGTTTGATGTGCCAAAAACGTCAGCCAAAAATGGAAAAACTGATGAAAATGAACTAAATTCAAAATACTTTATCTTGGCCACTTGCAAATGTGTCTGTCAGGAGACCAAACACTGCCATAATCATATTTATTCAGAGTGGAGGGTGAGCTGTTTTACTAAGTTGGAGTGTTGGCATTGGTTGAATTTGTCACATACCAAACCCTAACCTGGAGCAACAACGGGTGCCCGGTGCTGGCATGAGGCTTTGAGCCAGGCAGGCTGTAGTGCCTTTCCCAAACCTGGCCAGTCCAGCTGCTCTCCCAGCCAGTTCCTTGGGCCATAAATAGTCAACTGCACACAGCAGAGGACTGTGTTAGAGAATGGATTTACTCAGCTTAGCATCTTTCTCAGTTAAACAGTTATTTAGCCACTTTTAAAAACCTTGGGGCGGACAAAGCGACCTCAATGTAGGAGATCTTGTGCACGTCATTCTGTATTGATCTATTTAGTCAAAACAACGAGTGCTTTTCAATTAAATTTGCTTATTGGGGCAAACAAAATTGAACTTTCTCTCAACTCTTGGACATTTGACTTAATTTCCACTGCACGTGTATCATAATGAGAAACTGTACAAGGCCTGCCCTGACTAGGTAACTGAATTCACAGTCGTGCTCTTGTCTGTAGAAACTTTTTTTCATTCAGCTAGATCCAGAGATTTAAGTTGTATACGAAAAACAACGTTAATGTTGGCTGAATGGTAAACGGTTGTACTGGACTGTTTTCCTGTATGCTTCATGTGTAAAACCCAACCAGTCTTTTATAATTTAGACTTGTAAGCATTGCTAAATGTATTGACTGAGACTAATCTAGAGTATACATCAACAGAAGCATAAAGTGAAACATGGTATATGTTTTTAACGATTATACAATGTTAGAATTTAAATACACATTGGAAGCATACATCAGTGAGAAAATCTAATACTGTGACCGTCTAATATGACACAAAATCATGTAAAACCACTATTACAATGTACGAAGTGTTATCCTAAGGCTTTTTATGGGTACATTCGTGCAATTTAAAGTGCCATAAACGTTATAATTCATAGTAAGCGACTTTCAGATGACAAAGAAAATCGCAGGCCACTACCCATCTATCTGAAGTGGGGCGGATATGCTTTAGTAGACGGCACATAAATGACGTTGTGCAAGGAGCACAATGACAAAACGTGTGGTTAGTGAGAAATCACTAAACTGTGGGGTTGGCAGTAAGAGCATGTTTTGTGACGTAATAAGGAGGCGTGGACACCAGAGCCCTGTAACGTGATTGGCACAGAGATTGGATAGACGGGGCCGCCTCCACGCCGGCACACTCTGAGGGCGGGTCTTTATAGAACGTGCTCCAGTGCTGTGCGTAGGAGGCGCTCCGACTGGCCTTATTCTCTCCGCGACGTGGAGAGTCGCCTAGTTAGGAAGGTTTCTGGTGCAATTAGAGCTGCAGCAAGAAAAGCGGGATACTGTCTGCTGGATTTAATCTGAACTGATTGTTCGAAAAGCGACTTAGTAATAACGTCAAGATGCAGAAGCTGAAGGCTCGAAAGGTTATCAGACAAGGGAGAATGAAATAGTTTCGTTTTAGGTAATTGTACTCTTTTATATGTGGCCAGTAACGATCTGAATTATTGAAGCGGTTTGTTATATTTTAATGGGTGTGTAATGTACAGTAATGTGTTTGCCATTTGGTCTTTAAGTGTTTGCTTAAGGCGTTTTCTTTATAAGATGTTAAGCTATATGACTACCTAAATAGGTTTACGTCCTTATACTAAATAACAAGGTAGTTGATAGTCGCAGTATAAACGTAATGTTTTGCAAGTTTGTAGACATGTTGGCGATAGAAGTTAGATGTTTGCGAAGTACTGAGCCTTTGGTAGACCCCAATGAAAGACTTACTGGAAATATTCACAGCTGCGAGGCACGCTGTGTGTAATGCTGGCGTCCTCACATTACCGCTTATGGTTAAAGACTTTACACATTTTCAGAAATCTGTTTGTGCTTTCCGGTGTCACTGTTTGTACCGCGTCTCTTATTTGTGTCTTGTCCAAAGTTGACAAAGTTTCACAATTGGAATCATGGCGATGGGTTTTTTTTTTTTTTTAACTTTGAGTTGACATCTCGAGCAGTTGTTTGTCGTATGATTGGTTGCTAGGGTAAACGTAAAGCTAGCAGTTATCTGAAATCAGTTATCTGAACCGTTAATTATAGCGAGTTGAGCCAGATGTACTGTGTTTCGTGCTCACGCCGTCGTTTATATTTCGATTGTCTCAGAATGTACATAACACGCGATCGGGTGTTTTCTTCCATTTATTTGTTCACGGTAAATGTTTTTGAATGTTACATGCAGACGAAGGATGCGCACATGTTGAATCCGACATGATTTTGTAGCGGCCCTTGTCCATAAATCTGGGGATGTGGCGTGCTGGCCACGCGGTGGCGCTGTCTCCTCAGCCACGCCACGCCTCTTACTGTGTAAACTTTGCCAAGCAGTTTGAAAGGACTGTTTCCCAGACATGGTGAAACAAGGAGGAAAATTGGAATCTGTCCTGTTTGGCTGCACTAGTGGCTTTTGTTGCTGCTTTGTACAGGGCCAAAGTCCCAGAACCAAATCTGACGTTGATAACCGCTAGTTGAGAACTTCATTTTTGCTTGCAAAGGTGCTGATAACTATGGGAGAAAATCGTAAATGTCTACTTTTTTTTTTGTACTTGAACGAAAGGATTCAGGATTACTGAAGCTTGTAATGTTTGACCAGCAAATGAAATGCTTGTGCTTAGCAGTTTCTTTTGAAATGTACGTAAACTGTACAGGAATTGATGGCGTGTGTGTGTGTGTGTGTGTGTGTGTGTGTGTGTGTGTGTGTGTGTGTGTGTGTGTGTGTGTGTGTGTGTGTGTGTGTATCTCATTTTATTTATTCCTCCCCACAACAGTAAGATCACAGATGGTTAGGCCAGGAATGTGCTGGCTGTTTATCACACTTTGGTCAATAATGGTATTTTGGCAGTTGTGCCCCTCGTATTAAGTACTTAGTGCACCTTCATTTATTTGTAGCTGCCTGGAAGTGATCTGCAGGATTGTTATAGAATGCAATGCCAACACACAAGCTTTTGACTAAGGATTACCATTATCTTGTGGTGACTCAGTCCTGTAGTCTAAACCGGTCTCCAAACTGAATATAGTGTGTGTGTGTGTGTGTGTGTGTGTGTGTGTGTGTGTGTGTGTGTGTGTCTGTCTGTGAGTGTAAGTAAATAATATGGTACAATTCAATCCAATGTATAACTCCACACCCAAAAAATTTGAGATGTGATATAGGTTTACACCTGTATTTATCAGATAAATTGATCCCCGAAATAATGTCTGAGTTTTATGCTTTCAGTTTGAGCCTAGGGTAGGCAACAGTCAACAAATAGCCCCCTTTCATATAAAATTTTTACTTACTGTGTCCTGTTATATGATAGGTTCTTTTATTATCCAGTTAATAAGATTGTCAGACTTTAAACCAGCCTGTGGAGTCCATCATGGAGTTGGTCCGTTGTACCAAAGATTAAGGACTTTGAGTTGAAGGTTTTGTCTACCTACTCCATAGCCCTGGATGACGAGAGTATCATTGGTAGAGTAAGTGCTTTTGTGAGGTTTATTCTGGGGACTGAAATCACAGTTGAGTGGCATAATGATTGTAGAAACCCGGCCACAGTTGTATGTTTAAACTGGCCTGGTGTGTTTCTACATTTAATGGGATAAACTATACACAACACTGCTTTGTGATAGCTGTCAACATTGTGAAATTTGTCACACTAGTGAAAATTCCATTTAGCTGGGAATTTAACGTCTTTAACATATGGCTTTTAAGTTGTGTGTAAATTATATTACTTGCACTGAATGGATTACGGTAAAATTGAAAGTGGCACCACATTCCTATTTTTTGTGCACAGTAGGATGAGACAACGGAGGAAGAGCTGCGTTTCTCTGCTTGCAGGGCTGCTCAGTGAAGGGGGAGGGTGGCCATTGACCTGTGTCTATTGTATGCTGCCTGTGTAAAGAGAGGCATTCCTTTGTTCCCTAGGCCAGAAGTTGCTTTCTTCACGCGCACACGCACGTTCTGATTGTTGTTTCTTGTGCTTTTATATCTGTGGTGACCATCCTTTACAGTGCATTTTTATTTCTATCTTAAAGCATCATACCAACCCCCAGCTGTTGCTAAATAAATTAAAACGAATTAATACAGTATGGTGAGCCTTTTGTTTGTTTAAAGTTGTTCCCAAAGAGAGGCTTCACATTATTCCTTTGTTTTAGTATTTTGGAACCAGGTAGTTTTAAAAAAATAATAATAATAAATAAATAAATAAAATCCTTTATTACTGATCGGAGTACAAATTGACATTTTATGCATTTATGTTGCCACTTGTTTGTGCGTCCCCCTCCCCTGTTCCTAATGTTACACAGTGTGGTATGGATGCTGCAGATGTTGGCGAATTCAAAAGGTGGTATCGGGAGGGTCAGTTTGCCCACAGAGTGGCTGTTAAAGAGGGTTCAGTAATGACATCTTTCCCTTCCCTATTTCATCATGTATACAGTACTTTTTTCCCCTATAGACTGGGAGTTGTTTAACATAAACAGTACCAGTCCTGCAGCCCATATTCAGCAACTAGTAACACTTTTACTTGTATTACCTTCTCTTAGCCCCCACCATCTTTGCTATGTATGTTACTCACAGATGGCCATTTGGAAGGATTGGACAAGCTAAGAAGCAGGAAATCATAAATCCATGGCCTGGAACATTCCAGTTACTCGTATTGACATTATGAACTTGTTTTGTCCATTGTCTTTAGCTTCAGCTAGACTCTGTGATTGAGTCCCACTGAATGTATGTGGAACAGACAATGCCTGCTTAGTGAAGAGGACAGGATTCAGCCTCATTGTGGTAAAAGTACAGCTGGCCTCTGGCAAGTCACATTTTGTACTGTCCATGCAGGAGTGCTCCTTAACTAGCCTTTAAGTTCATAAATGCCATTTGAGGTCTGTCCAGAGCAGAAGATGGTGAGCAGGCATCTACGGCTTGGAGCCGCGGCGCTGCATACAATTGGCAAAGCTTTAACAGCTCAGTTGGGCCCACTCTGATGTGTCATCCACAGCACTCCTCTAGCGCACACATGTACTGATTCTCATGATGGAGCAGCCAATCAGCTGGCTGAATCCAGCTCACTGTGTTAGATGTTTCATGCTATGAAGTTTTTGTTCTGAAGACTTGGGTGACAGGTATATTTTTAATGAGGTAGGAATGTCATTTTTGTACAGCTATGTTGAAAAATGGATCTTTCAAAATCATGGGAGCCTCTGAAGCAGTGTAAGAACTGGTTGGAAAATAAGCTTGTTAACACATGCATAAGGATGGAAGCACTATGCCTGTCTGTCACAGGCCCTGTCTTTCATTATTCATCAAAGCAATTGCTTCTCACACGTCGTATCATCTGCTTGTGGATGTGGTACAGGAAAATGCCAACTCTTTGCCAAAAACGAGCTGTGCTTCTGCGCCTCCATGCCGGTGTCAGTCAGTAAAAAGAGCTGTTCCTAAAAGCTGCCAGGACGCAGTGTCTCCATTCTCAGGTCTGTTTTTGGTGTTATCCAGTAACAGAATGATCGCACAACCGTAATGTTTGCTGTGAATGCATGTCATTTTCTGTTCATGGGCAGCACAGCAGCTTGACCCCCACTGGGCTTGCAGCACTTGCAGCATTCCAAGTGTACCCCCCCCCCAAAAAAAAAAAAAAAACCTGTGATGTGAAACCTGCAGCTAAACAGAAGGCATGGTGAAATATGTATGTGGTGGTGGTTTTTTTCTTCTTTCTCCCCCTCTCTTTGTTGTTCTTGCCCTTCCTGTCTGAGGAAGGGTGTCGGAGATTGGAGTCTTGTGAATGTGAATTTTCTGAAACAGAACTTCTCACCCTGAGCAAATCTGAGTAACATTGTGGACTGGAGTGTGGTTTTAGTAATGATGGATGACAACATAGGCCTTTACATTTTACTGCCTTTTTTTTTCTCTTTCTCTCTCTTCCCTCTTGGTCTGGCTGCAGCCTGAGTCTTTGTATTACTCTGTGTGTGTAAGTGTGTGTGTGTGTATGCCAGGATGATTACTGATTGTGTGTTTACCAGTACACTTGGTCTCAGAAGTGGATGGACCCTTCATAATGTATACTTTCTCCATAATGTTTCTTGTAAAGATGGTATTATGAATGATGTGGTGGTTATAGCAGAAAGCTCTTGTGCAAAGTAGCACTGTGATTCAAATTTAGCAGTCTCTGAAGTTGTGCATGGCATGGTTACTATGGCAATTGTGTCCATAGCAACAGACCAACATAGTAACCACTGCATGGTGAGGTAACATCACTTAACAGCAATAATTAAGATGATCGTCATCCTTAAGGCATCCATGCATTCAATAGTGGGACTAAAAGGCCAGTTTTTGTTTGGCTTTTTACAGTCTAGTTTTGAGAATTTGGAGGAAACTGGGCCTTGGATGGTGCATACTTTCTGTTCTGTGCATGTAACACAGCTGAAGAAGCAGTGGTAGTTTGGGTTTGATTCATACCACTTGTTACTACCATTGCTATATTAGTGTATCAGTAGCACAGATGATGTCTCTGGTATATGAACAACACAAACCATGTATGACAGGCTGTTCCGATCCCCCACCCCCACAGAGTCCAGTTTATTGTAAGTGAGCAGGTGGCAGGCTCTAGCTTAGGGAAACCTACTTCCATCTAAATACTGTATAGCACACCGAGCCCTCGCCCTGCTTCAGTCCCTGAGCTTTTATAAGAGTCGTACAATCTTGTTTCAGCCACTCTGGGCCTGTTATTGAAAAGAAGACTGAACATGCAAGTCTATTGGCTGAACTGAGTCCCTCAGCCTTTCAGGCCTGGTTACTGGTTACATTCATGTCAGAGCGCACAATAGCGCTTCGCTGAAAACCTCAGTCTTGACACAGAATCTCGGCTGGACACCTACACTTACCTGACAGTTTTCCCCTGGAGCCTCAACCTGCTGGGCAAGAAGCAAATGGCTTTCCGCATGTTGCTGGGAGATTACACACAGCTCAGTGGGATGACTGTGCAGCTGCAGCTGGTCCCATGGTTCCCATGGCAATGGTCCTGTTGGCCTGTTGCCTGTCAAGGTGACTGACATGTGGCATGCACCTCCTTGCTTGGCATAGATGGAAGTCTTATGCTTGGTCCCTTCCCCTCTGCTGCAGAATACCATTGTTCTGCTCATGAAAGAATCACTTCCATTCTGAAGTGAGCCTTTTGTGCATGAATTCTGGGATAGTACTGACATTGCTAGGTCCGTGCCCTTGTGTTGATGTGGCATTGAGGCACAAGGGCAAGACACACACACACACACACACCACAGTCCACGCCCTCCTCATCTGAGCTCACTCCCAGAGGCTGCACCAGTCACAGTACATCTTGTATGTGTTGTTGCTTTTTGCTGGGCTGTGCACGAGCCATGATGCCGTGTGATACGGGTGTCCATGTGGACTGGAGAAGGGCATGTTGCGTTACAAGTAGCAGCACAGAGGGTGGGTCCACAGTGTGTAGCTGCCAGCTGAAAGTGATTCATCATGTAAAAGGGGGCTTGGCACAGTCACTGTTGGATCACCGGATGACTCAACGCTGTGCAAAGTGGTTTCCTCCTTCGTTGAAGTGTTCTTTGTGACAGGAAGTAATGTCATGGGTTTTCTTTTAAGTAGACTTTTTTAATGAGGAGATTTCAGGCTTGTAGCTTAACCTATATGACAATTTGAATGAACATTTTATGTAGCTCTTGGTGCACTGTTTTAATGCCTTCAAGTACTAAGCTGTATTGCCACAACAGATGCCAATTCTTTCTTCTTTAGTTTGTACATTTAACTGTGTCGTAGATGAAGTGCACCCCTTAAACTCATAGACCCCTAAATGTATATTTGGACAGAAAAGCATCTCATTGGTATTTCAACAACGTTTATAATTAATGTTACGCTTAATTTTAGAAACTTTTGTCAATTTAAATAAACTGTAATGTCTACATAGGAGAAACTTGGTACACTGCCACGTTTATCTCTAAACAGTGTAACAGCCCTACAATTAGACTGAGGTGCACAAATTTGGGTGCAAAAGTGTAACTCTCCAATGACCTATTCTATCTATAAACCTCAAACAATTGGGCCCTGTCTCATGAAGCAAATTCAGCTAACCTACAGTTTAAACTAAGAAATCAACAACTTAAACTTAACAGAATCGGTGTTAATGGGTCAGTGGCGACCAACTGTAGTATAAAAATGCTCAGGAGCAGCTAGTATGGTACTTTCTAGGGGACCAAGACTAATCATTATTGTTTTGGTGTTGTCATAAATGAGCGGTGGATGTACTGATTGGCAATCTGTGTTACTATCCCTGATATTCCACTTTTTATTGGAATAATGGCTCGTTCTGAATAAAAATGTCACACACCCACCTCAATTGGAACAGACCAATCTGGTTTGAGACGATCCGAATTAATTAATTTTCGATCCGAGTAAGAGGGGTTGAGTAACTGTTTAGCAATCCCATCATTTTGGCATGCAAACGCTTGATTTGATCATTTCCCTCTTGTTGGAATAAATATATTCTTTCTGTGCATGCTTGTCCCACATGGGGTTAACTTTGGGTGACGTAACGTGTTTCTGGGCAGGACAGAAACATGGTGGCAACAACGCAAAACAGGTCTTCGGCGAATACGTGTTCTTAGGATGTTCCTGTTTACTCCAAAAGTGTTG